>JADGJH010000351.1:0-20497 GCA_027596945.1 Physocladia obscura
GATTTATATATATATATATATGCAAGCAGTTATTCGTTTAAACGAAATGAGAAAGCGGCATACCTACGAAATTTTTGTTGTCCTTAATTTAATATCTTATTTCATTCTATTATAACTCAAAAAACTATTGAATTTCTTCAACATATTCCGGAAGATCAATAAAAATATTCGTCCCTTCAAAAACGTTCAATATCTCATCTGCGAGAATTGCACGTGTCCGAACATCCTCAAGCTGCAAGTCATCCCGTAAAAACACGGCACACGTCTGCCGGTCCGCAGCAACCGCTTTCAAAAACCGGCCGTCGCATCCATGTGTCCGAAACACATCCACAACTGCTTCTGAATGGCCAATAATCCGCAACCATGCGAGCGTCTGGGCCACTGACCAGTCAATCGGACGAACTGAGAATATCTCATCCAATGCAGCCGCATTTGATGCTTTTTCTTCTATTGTTGCTCGTCTGGTGGCAGTTGTTCTGGATGTTCCGCTCATTTCTGAATCGACAGTTGCAACGCCTTCAAAAAACGTTGTCCGTTTTTCGGGAGTTTTTGATGGCTGTCGAGGATAAAAAAGATCAGACTGGTAGTTTATTGTACCCGTGTATTCTGGGAGGATCGGATGCTGACGCTTGAGGATGCGTTGGTATTGTCTGCGGGTGAGCCAGGCAATAATGAGTGCCAAAACAGTGACAACACCGATAGCTCCGCCAATAACTGCAAGAACTGAAACTTGGTCCGTTTTTGTGATGATAATAGTCTTAATTGATGGTGCAGCTGGAGATTCAGTTGTAGCAAGTGCTGTATCTAATTTTGTGCTTGACACAGCGCTTGCAGAAGCAGTCTGATCATTAGCGTTGGCAGAAACATTATCAGTGGCTGAAGATGTAGCAGCAGCCCCAGCAATAAATACTGGATTAATGGCCGCACCAACAGCAGTGGCAGTTGTAGTAGCTGCTGTGGATACCGCATTTCTTGAGTAAATCTCACTAGTTGCTGCCGCATCCAATGTAATAGAAGTAACGCTATATTCGGTTGTGCCAGCGTTTTGAGACTGCCAGCTGCCACCATTCCACCACTCGTTGTCTCGTTGGTTATACTTCTGGACCATTTTTTTTTTTTGGAGATTGTAAAAACGGTCTTCTGCAAAAAATTTTATTTAGATTAATTTACATGTATGACAGGAACAAAAAAACAATAGGAGAATCTAATTCTTTTTTTTTTTCCACCTTTTTTGCGACTCCTCTGTATATTTTTGTTATTATCTGAGTCATTTTTGAAATTGAAATTTTGTAATTATTTTGTTTTTGCAAAGCAGCTGATTTGATTGGTTTGCCGAAACAGATTTTTACAAAAGTAAGTCAATATTCTGTCAGCCAGCTTTACTGAAAAATAGATAAAAAGAAAAATTATTTTCTAAATTTCTCATGATCGTCACATTCCGCCGAATTATGAGTAGCCCCTCATCAACGAGAATAGCACGCTTTCGATCCTCAATTTTCAAGTTATCGCTAAGCATGTCTGTCAATCCGCGACATGAGCCCTCAAAAAACTGCTGTCACATCCATATATTTGAAACATTTGTATGACTTTTCCTTTATGTTCGAGGGGCTTGAGCTATGCTACTTTCTGAACTACAGATTTGCGAAGAGCATAGAGAAAAATCAATTGCCTGAGGAAAAAGAGGAAGTTTAGCAAAATTATTGACTTGAACAGTGTTTGTTTACGCGTTTTGAAAAAGATAGCTCGTTTCTGTTCATGGGTTAGTTTTGTTGGCTGCGGTTGGAAATATTTGGGTTCTATTTGTGAAGGGCAAAGTCCATTTGTTTTTGTCGTGCTTTCTTAAGAACCATACTTCAACGCTTGCAGCAACTACAAAAAATATGCCAACAACACCACCAATTATCATGGAAGTTGAGCCTTGGTCACAGCTTGTGTTTGTTAATAAAGCGGTAATTTTTGAAGATGGAAAGTTTGTTGTGTAATAGCGGATTTTGCAGACGTAACAGACGTAGCCACTGTTGCAGAAGTCGACAAGCATTAACGCCAGCAATAATTAATCCAGCTATTTTGACAACAGGAATAGCTGAGCTTTCAATACTGTCGTTGTTGCGGTTACAGTTGTTGTTGAGATGATAACAGACAACACAGAAGTGATGGCAATGTACCCACAGATACAATTAGTATCTGCAGTAGCAGAGCAATCTTTGCAAGTCACTTTTCGAATAATTATTAGTGTTTTCTTCATTTTGTTTTCTGTTTCTTCAAAACTCTTTTCTCCATTTAAAGCAACCAACTGTTGTTGAATCAAAAGAAAATTATATTTTGTTTCTACAAGATGTCATGCATTGACTGTCCTGCCATGTAAAAGATACCTACATATTATAATTTGTTAACAAAGAGCGTAATTGCTACACTTATTGGATATTCTCATTTCAAACAAGCTTTAGGATTGCTCACCAGATATCCTCTACACAAGAGCAGCAAATTGGTTAAGCTTTACGGAATACCCTTGCATTTTTTCCAGCTAGTGAGTAAAGTTCTGTTGTTTAGAAATCAGAAAATTTTTGCTTGGAAGTTATTAATGAAAACAAATAAGGGACAAGCCTGGACTAACTCATACCTACTACTGACAAGCAAAGATCCCAGTATATTTGCACTCACATGAACAGTTTATTTGATCTGTTATGCTGATGTGTTTCTATCAAGTATTGCTTGTTTGTAGCTGCACAAACTTAAATTAGATGTTGACAAAAATAGGTATACGCACACTGTTTACTTCACAGTTCCCTTGCAATAATGCATGAAAGTATTGAAGACAGTGATAAGTCAATAAAAATAGCATATTAATGTGATAAACAATCATTATACAACATATTATCATTGATCAGTCATCATTTTCAAATTCAAGAGAAAATTTTCCTTTTTTTTTTTTTTACCAGCAGATTATTTCCCTGAAAACTGCTGCTTCATTGTGTCTTCGAAAAATTGAAGTTCTTGGGCTTAAGTCATCCTCAAACTCCAGTCAACAGCTTTTACAAAAGTCTTGCCATTGCAGCTCATTGGTGAGCAAATTCACCATTAGTTTTTTCCTATGCCATTTTGCCCCAAACATCTGACAACCCTCAGTTGCTGTGTTATAATTGGGAACAATAAAGTTGAATTTTAGTTAGAATCTTATTATTTATTTCCAAGAATAGAACTTCTTTAAAATACCCAATTCTGTGCATCAAAAATTGAGTCAAAACTTTATGCATCAATTTGTATGCATAAATCTTGATTGTAAAACCAACATCTTAGCAACAAAAATTATTCAAATGTGAAAGACAAAGTCAGAACATTTCTATACCCATTTTGAAATTTTACCATGAAAGGAAATAAACTTTTATATTATCTTTCATAGAATCTAATAAATAATGTTTCTATTTCCAATTCTGCACTAATCTACTCTGTAACATATATAACATATTTGATTTTGAATCCAACAATTTGGCATAATTTGAGGTGGCCAAGAACTTCATGTTGATTCTTTGATCTTGGCTTTTGTTAGAAATTTCTGGAATTCCTCCGACTTTGAAATGAAAATGAAAATTTTCCCTGGTGTTTGAGTTTAGCATTTTTGCTCTCAAACACCAGGTATGTTCCTTCTACTTTACTGCTTCTATATTATCACTTTATTTCTTTTAAATGTTCAAAACATTATAATAAACAAGCATTTTTACTCTCAAATATCAGATATAAGAATTAATGACTTAAAGTGCTGCTGTCAACCAAAAAACCCTCCTGAGGCGCTAGGTATATGGCTAGGGCAAGCTTTGTGCAAGAATAACCAGCCCATTTGTTTGATGAATTGGGCATTCAGTAGTCACAGTGCTTTCACTTAATGGTTTGATATCATTTTCAATTAAAGAAGGAGCAATAAACTCAGATAATTTCTTGGAATGGCTGGCAGAAGATTTGGTTTGTAATTATCCAGGTTTTTTTGGTTTTCTGTTTTCTAAAAAAATGAACAGCTTCCAAAAATGAATAGCTTTTCACTACCTGAAAGCATTTTGATGCTAGATAATTGTGCAATCCATAAAGAAGAAGCTTGCAATAAATTTGGCATCATATTATTATTTTTGCGTCCATACTCACCTGACCTAAATCTTGTAAGTTTTTCTATTTTGTTTCTACTGACCAAATCTATTTAGATTGAACAATCTTTTGCCATGATGAAATCATATTTGAGAAAATATCAAGAGCAATTGAAGCTTGGGGAGCAAGATGATACCATTTTTGAGGCATGTATGACTGTAGATGCAAAGGTGGGAAATGTTTGTTTCCATCATGCAAACTCACATTGTAGATTTAACAAGAATATTCAAAAGTGTGGAATCAAAAAAGATTAGGTAGTCCATGCCATCAAGGTCCCATGCTGTCAGCAACTTATTTGGCAATGAGGACAAAAGATTTGCTTTCTTGAGCATAGTGGCCAACGTATCTTCTTTTTCTACAATAGCAATCCCTGTTAGTGCTTGTGGCTCACCAGTTTCCTTATTTGTTTTGTTGAATCAAACAGATTTTTGCGTTACTGAAATTGCTGTTGCTCTTGTTGACAAACTAGTTGAATGTAGCAAGCCTGATTGCAACAGAGGCTGCTGGTGATTCTCTGAATTTGACCTGGCAAAACAGTACCTTTGTGTCAAAGAAGCTCAAGTTTGGTGGAGAATCAATACTGACACCAGGATTTTTTGCAATCTGATTTGGAAAATCAAAATGAGATCTCCAAACAAAAAGTGCCAACCAACTGTTGAATCCATGAAGATTTCATGGCTATGGTCAATTCAAGGTGAGCCATTTTCCCATCTATTTCTTTGTGAATGCAGCCATTTGGATTTACCAAATATGCACTTTTATATTTTTCAAGTTTTTGTCCAAATTTGATAGCTGGGTTATTGTTCACAGATCCTGATTTTCGATTTCCACTTTCTCCAAATCTATCTCCTCCTAATTTTTTGGCTTTTTTAAATATAATTAGTTGTTGTCATGAATAATAAACTTCTCAATTTCTGAATCACAAATATAGGTTTCTTTTTCTCATTTACATTCATTTGAAGTACGCTTTTCAGTCCTTCCAAATTTTGAATGGCAATAACAGGTGCATTTTTTGCTGTTGATTTGCTGTAATAACAATCTTGATCCTATGATTCTGGTTCCCATTCTTTCAAGTCATTCTCCAAATATTTGCAAAACTCTGATAAATCTTGAAAATTAGTGGGAATTTTGATTATTACTAGTTTAGCTTGTGAAAATGTATCTTTTCCAAATGGTATCTGAAGTGCTATCATTATTGTCATGTGATCAGACTCTAAAATTGTGGAGATTAGAAAATGAAAAAGAAGCAAAACAATACCATTTTCTTGATTGCCATTGCCAGATCCATGATCATTTTGGATTTCATGTTCAATGAAACATTTGGAAAAACAGAGCTTGGCATAAAAACATTGCTTTCTAAATTTTTTGGGGTTGAAAATTGCATCATTGTCAATGAAGAAAGGGTTGATGTGTTGAGTGCAGCATCAATAACAGTTTGTTTAATTTGCTGTATAATGGTCTTGCCAATTTTTGTCAATTTCCAGTTGCAATATTATTTGTAGCAGTTGTTTTTATCATTACAGAGATCGACACTTGCATCTGTGTTCTGGTCTGCAAAAATTTTGATGTTATTGCACAACAGAAAGGCTCTAACAGGAGTTCCAGTTAGCTTGACTGTTTTGGAAGAAGTTAAAACTGTATTTTTGCCAGAATGCTCACATGCACAGTTATCTGGTGTCTCATTGCATATCAAACAGTGACGGCAAAGTGCTCATTGTTGTGAACAATCATGTAGAAGAAAGACATTGTGACAGCATGTTGCAATCTCCATTTACGATTGTGTATGGCAAGGATTTTTAGCAAGAATTCTTTTTTTTCTTTATTCTAGATTTTCATTGTTCAAAATCCTCAATCACAAAAATTCCAAAAACAGTCTTTAAATAAATCTTGAATTTTCCTCCCCATACAAAACTTTCTTGTATTAATATAAAAACTACCACTTAATGACGGAAATGGCAAGTCCACTGTTTTGTTCTTTACTTTTTAAGTGAATTGAGTGATTTCTTTCAATAAAGAGTGAATTCATGTTTCAATACAGTTTGAATCTTTTTATACTTTAACAGTGTTTGTGGTTTTGCTTGTTTTTGCTCCTGTTTCAGGACTAATTCTGTTTCATTGTGTACTTTCATGCAATGTATTGGCTTTTCTGCAGTCTGAGTGGCTTTTTTCTTCTAAATTTTTTTTTTTTGTATTTTTCTATAGTATTCTCTCTGTGTAATTGGCCCTGCTTGAGTGTGCATCATTACTGTGCACTTCAAATTCTGTATAATTTATTTTCTCAATATCTTGTTTATTTCTTTTTTGCTGCTTTCAGTTATGCGTTTTTTCAGTGTTGGTTGATGTTTTTAATATATGAAACAGTGCTGCTGCTTTCCATCAGTCTATGGACTGTGCATTCAGTTGCTATTATTTTGTTTTTTTCCTTAATTTTATTGGAGGAGCCAGTAAAATGAACCTATTCTGGGTATTTGCTGGAGTCCCATTTTGCTCCATAGTCTGCTCTACCTTTTTACTTTCTATGTGGCCTTCACCTGCTTGATCTTGTTTACTTGCAGTTGTGCCATTTTCACATTTGGCTTTGATTGAATTCTCATTTTTTTGCAGCTTTTTCTTTTAGTTCCTTGTTTGCAGCAGTTTCAGTGTTTTCCAGTGCCATGCTGCTCAAGATTTATTAATACTGTCTTTGCTGTGAGAACTTGGCTGTTTGTTTGGGCTTGTTTTTCTGCTGCATCCAGGCAGATTGTTAGTTGGTTGAAGTTGTTTGCAACTAATCAATTTGGAAATTAAACGAAACCTAATTTACGTTCACTATGCTATCAATCCAAACGTTGAGCAGTCTACTGGGAAGCGTATGCGTGATTATAGCAGGTGGAATATACTTGCAGTCGGCGGTTTTCATCAAGAAAGAGAACCAGGACGAGTTTGGCACCGTTTCCGGCTTTCCGGTAATAGGAAACCTGCTGGACGTGATGAGTCTCGCAGGCATTAAAGCGTTGCATGCACGAGGAGAAACAGTGTGGCTTCGGTTGCCCGTGTTTGGTCGGTTCCTTGCAGCCGTCGGTCCACACGTTGCCAGAGAAGTTCTCACAATGCCACAAACTATCGCGTATGTTGGGTCCGAGCGTATGGCTGAGTTTTTTGGACCTAGTACTATTGGGGGTAAAACGGGAAATGAACATCGGAGAATCAGGGCGCTTTCGGCCAAAGCTGTTTCTAAAAGGTATAAAAACTGATAATTTGACCCCACACAATTTACAATATATTTCGTTTATTGTGTTTTCCAGTGCGCTTAAATTCTATTTTGACGATATTAAGCAATTGGCAATCGAAACCATGCAAATAATAGCGTCGCAGTCATCACCTGCCGGTATATATCAGCTCGAATATTTCCAGAAATTTGTGTACAATTCAATCTGTTCCTTCATGGTTGCATCCACAACCGTTCATGGACAGCAGATCAAAGATTTACGGCATCATTACCATAATTTTGCTGCCAGCGTGATGGTGTTTCCGTTTCCACGGTGGATAGTTTCCAGAACTGTCAAAAAAGGACTGGATTCCAAGAAAGTGATTGTGGATACCATCACACGAATTGTGCGAGAAAGACGAGCGGCAATTGAGGCTGGTGAAATTCACAACGACGCGTTGTCTGCGTTCATTGATTCCACTGACGCTGATGGGAATTCTTTAACTGACAAAGAAATCGCTGATTTGTTTTTGGTGATGTTGATGGCCGGCTTTGAGACGTGAGATTTTTGCATGATTCTTGATTCGTTTATTTTAATTTTAATTTTTAATTTTTTTTTCTTCATGAAGAACCGCCAAACAACTCACGACATTGTTTTACCACTTGACTCACTGTCTCGCTCACGAAGACTTTCTCCGTCTTCAACAAGAAGTTTCCCAGCCAAATGCGTTAGATTCTGAGCAATCACTCTCGTCGCTCCCCATCCTCGACGCTTTTGTCAAGGAGTCGATGCGATTACTTCCAGTCGGACGAAATTTCTATCTAATCACGATTGCGGATGCAACTCTTCAAGGAAAAACGGTCAAAAAAGGAACCGTTATTTTCCCGTTCATTGATTATTCCACGTTCAATGTTGATGATGAGCCAAGTGCGTTCAAATTATCGCGATTTCTTGGTGAGAATGCGTTCGATAAAACTAATCCGACTCAATATACTCCATTTGGATATGGGCCTCGTCAGTGTTTGGGACTGCATCTTGCTAGAATGGAGGTGAATGACCTTTTAATATTTATAATATATATTTTCTCCCAAAATTTAATATATAATATGTGTTTAAAAGATGAAGGTGTTATTGGCAGTTGCCATCAGCTCCTATAATATTGTGAAAGTTGGCCACAAAGCTCGCATCTCCCATTTTCCGTCACAGTATGCCCAGTGCAAAGTTACTATTGACAAGAAGACTGAAACACCCAAATAAGCAACAATTTTTCTTTTGAACCTCTTGTTATTTTCTTGACTGAAATCTGCTATTTTCTATGCAAAATTTTTTTTTTTTGAAATTAAAGGAAATATAATAAAAGAAAAATCAACGCAAAATAGCTGACTGCTTACATTTGTCTATAAAAAATTTGAAATGAAATTTTTTCGCCTTTCTCAGCAATCAAAAAATTTAAAAATTAAAAAAAATTAAAAATTAAGAGTAAGAAAAATAACCAGTTTCATTACTGATTAGCAATTTATGATATGAGAAAATAAATGATTTAAAACTTATAGCTCTTCACAAACAGAAAGTTAAAGACATGAAGCTGGACCGACAACGAAACATGATTTTTTTTTCTCCTTTGACTGCTCCTCCTCATATTCTGGATACCTGCTCCTCATATTCAGGCAAAGCTCCAGACACATTTAACACGTCCACACGCGATTGCTCGAAAACCGTCAATAAATCATCTGCGAGAATTGTGCGTGTACGGACATCCTCGATACCCAAATCGTTGCGCAAAATTCCCAAACAAGTCTGCCGATCCGCCGCGACCGCTTTCAAGAACCGCCCGTCACATCGTTGAGCACCAAAAATCTCGCAAACTGCGTCCGCATATCCGCGGCTTTTAAGCCACGACAGTGACTGAGACACTGTCCAGTCTACAGGCGCGGTTGACGAAAATTCTTCTGCAGGCGTATACGGATGAGCTACCGACACAAATGTATTCGAGCTATATAGAGCTTCGCGAGCTTTCGATGAAGATGCCGCGGGTCCCGAAGCGTGGACGGTAGATTCGGTGCCAGCGATATCACTAAAAAAAGTAGTGAATTTCTGCGGCAAGTCCGACTGCTGGCGTGCGGAAAACAAGACGCGAGGTTCAGAGTCCGCAATACTAGTGGAAACGAGGGTGCTCGGCGGCAATGGAGTCACGTCCTTGTTGCTGGTGTTTAGAGTTTGTGGAAACCCCAAGTTTTCTTTTTCCGGGCTTTTCGAATTTTGTCGCCGTAGCTTTCTGAAAAGAAACAGAACAACGGCGGCGACCGCAAGGGCGGCAACGGAGCCGACAACACCACCCACGATGGCGGGAGTAGAGGATGAGTTTGCAGTAGTTACCGTGGTGTTTGAGGAAGGAGTGGACGACAACGGCGCCTTGGAAGTGGTTGATGATGCCGAGGTAGCGTGAGTCTGCATGCTAGACGGTCCATTAGTTGGTAGGGTAGTGGTGGTTGTGGTAGGTTGTGCATCGGCAGTGGATGGCACAGTAGTAGTAGTAGCAGTGGCGGTGGTGGTGGTGGCGGTGGTCGTTGTAGTGGTCGTGGTCGTGGTGGTCGTGGTGGTCGTGGTGGTTGTTGTGGGGGTGGGCGAGGTGCCAAAGAAGCCGCAGATGTCGTAGCCGCCGTCGACGTAGGGGCCGGACGTGCCGCCGCCGTTGGCAAAGAGGAAGCACGTGCCGCTGCCGCCCGCGTCGCCCGTGAAGCTGAAGAACGTGCAGCCGGCGTAGGCGTTGCACTGCGGCCCGCACTCCGCGTCGCCGTCGCTGGGCCCGTACGACGCCAGCACCGCGCCCTGGTAGTTGCATCCCGAGGCGTACCCGCCGCTCACGCCTCCTCCAAACGATGTCCATGGCCCCGTGAACTCCTGGCTCATTTGCCGAATCGCTTCTGATCAAATTCTCTTGTGAAAATTTTCAAAGATTAGAATATATACAACCAACAAAAATAATATCGCTTTTTTTTTCTTCCAAACCTTTCTTCTTCAACATATACCCATCGCAAAGATCTTCGTTAATATTGTTCCACAGTTTGAAAATCTGGTCAATTAACTCAAAGTTCGATGAAATGCCTGTGATATATTTTTTGTACTTTTGTATTTTGTATGCTTGGGAAGGCTCTATTCAAACATTTCTACGGTTCAAGATTAATATCGCTACTAAAGAATTGGATGAATTCGATTCAAGTTAAATTGTTTGCTTTAACTTTTCTGATAAATGCTAGGTTAAAAGTATATTGACAGAGAATTTTACTCCAAATCGAGAATTGGACATTTGATTAAGATGTTTTTTATTGAATTGGGTGCCCTGTTGTGAATGGAAATGAAAGTGCTTTTCGGCGAAATAAAAAAGAGGTGACCAAGCTGCTTTTTCATTGCAGAGACAAAATAATAAAATGGATGGTTTGTTTCATCTCCTTGTTTCTGCCTACTTTCATTGTCACGAATTGAACAAACAAAGAGGAACATTCGAATTTCAAACCTAATCGATCCGGAGATGCAATGCTTGTGTTTGCGCCGGTTCTTATTGACGCAATCTCTGCAAGCCTTACAGATGTATGTTGTGACTTGTGAACATTGTGATTTTGGTTTCCTTAATTAACTAAAATACAATCCGGAATCACCGCGCAGGATCCCTGGGACATGAGTCCTGTTGCTAATTATATTCCCAATCCCAGTCAGTCGTCTCGAGAAGTACGTCTTTTTTTATTTATTTAATAATTGAACATTCATTCCTAAACTGTTGCTGATGTCATAGATCTACGATCCGTATAGCCATTTGACCAGCGATCCATCCTTAATAACCAGAGGATATGTCGTCCAGGAAATTCTCGCTACAGAGCAGACATACTTTCAAGAACTGGGTATCCTCAAAAACGTTGGTGAACTCAAATTGAAAAAATAAAAAAGACACAATACTCACACACTATATGCAAAAAAAAAATTAAAAAAAAAACAGGTGATCAAGAAAAAACTAATCGAGCTGAAAATTATTTCCCAATCGTCAATCAATGTAATATTTAGCGGCATCGACCACCTCTACGACCTGCACAGTACAATCCTGTACGAATTCGAAGAAGCATGCTCGTTGGACACGTGGCAGCGCACGATGTCGATGATTGGAGACATTTTTCTCACGCATGCGTCAGAATTCGAAACGGCATATGTGCTATATATTGACGGAAAACACAACGCTGACATCACACTCAAACGCGAGATTGCTAGTAGTGGGAAAAATTTTCGAGTGTTTTTGGATATTTGTTCAAAGAGCAGGGAAACAAAAAAAACTGACTTGGCAGAGTTGCTGTTAAGGCCAATGTCGCGCGCCACGCGGTATCCGATATTACTGAGAGGTGAATATATCTATACCTAATATATATTAATCAACATGACAAATATTTATTATTATTATATTCTTTTGGCACCACAGAACTTGAAAAACAAACACCCGTTGACCACCCCGACAAAATACCACTCTCGCAAGCACTCAAAACAATGACTGAGATTGCCACGAAAGTCGACAACCGTATGCATTCGAGTCAACAAGCCGCTCTGTTGTTCCAAACCCGCCGTGAGACACATGAATGCCCGCAGGAGTTGATCAACGGAGACCGCACTCTTCTCGCAGACTTTGACGCGTTTTTGGAAAACCCGTTGCCGCCACTACAGCAAACGTCATCATTAACTTCGCGCACGTCTGCTGTCACGTCTTCAACCCTCACCAGATCCGCGACAGTCTCAACTACAGCAACAACGCCGATTTACGCGAGCGGCGGCGGAACCGGTGGCTTCAGATGCAGACTGTTTCTGTGCAGTGATTTGTTGATGGTGACTGCATACATTCGCGTGCCAGCACCCGCATCAAAGTTTTTCGGCGGAAACACTAGTGGCGTTGGAGTTGCGGCAAGCACTTTTAAGTACCAGTTTGTACGATTCATTGATTTCCGAGACGTTGAAGACGTCAGTCGAGACAGTGAGACGGGTGCGGATACATTGCGGATCCGAATGATGGACCCATCTTCTGTTAATTCTGAAGTAGCAGCAAGTAACGGCGACAGTGGAGAGTCAGCAAATGGTGGACAGCAGCAATTGAAGATCAGTCTCTCTACTCGATTAGATTCGCGAGGACAGTTGTTGCCGTTGACGATTGATTTGCGGTTCGATATGGCCCCACTGAGCAACCGGCAGAAAAAACTACGTGATGAATTCGTCACGTTGTTGCAGAATAAGGTTCGCGAGAAGCAGGTTCAGAGACATGAGGAATTGAAGAAATTGAAAGCGGATAGTGGGGATAATGAAAGTCAGGAACAGCAGAAAAAAAGGCAGGAGTGAAATAACAAGTAAGAATAGAGAGTGTGGTGGCAATATATTTTTTTGACTGTTTTTGTTACTGTTGTTTTTAATGTAAATTCATAACGATTGGAAATATTGATGTCGAAAATTAACGGTGGATTAATAATTGTTTTTCAGTTTGCAATGAATGGAAATAACACTATTGACTTGGAATTTCTCCAAAACTTTTTTCACATCAGTCAGCGGTTTATTATTGATTATAATTACTATCTGTATTAAAAACTGGCAAAATTATTTGGTTATTACTAACCTTGCAAAGGTCTTGTAACTCTGACTCATCAATCACAACAAAAAGAACCAAACCAGAACAAAAAAAAAAAAAAAAAGCAAAAACATTTCGCCAGATGGGACTTAAAATTATCATTGTAGGCGCAGGAAATGCCGGCCCAGTACTGGCATTATACCTGAAAAAAGCCGGCCACGAGCCAATTATCTGCGACATCTTTGACCCATCGTCGTCGACAACAACAGAACATTTCCTGAACGATAAGGAAAACTCGGCGCCGCCGTTATTTTTCGGTGACGTTGGTGGCGCCGTTGCAATCCAACCGAATGGCCAGCGCATTCTCAAAGATCTGGGACTCCTCGACAAGGTTCTCGAAACGCGGTGCAAGCCGCTGACGGAGGCTGTGTTTTCGGGAATTGACGGCAGGAAATCTGTTATTCTGCCAAATACTTCTGTTGGCGACGATTATGCTGCTATTCTTGTCATGCGGATGCAGTTGCAATGGATTGTTGGGAAGGCGTGCAGTGAACTTGGTATGAAATTTTTTTCTTTTTTTTTCTTTGATCAATAGTTGTGTTGACAATTCTTTTTGCAAAAAATTAAGGAATCAAGTTTCTTGGTAACAAGAAACTGGTCTCAATCGACCAAACCACCGATCCCGATAGTGCAACAGCAATTTTCAGCGACGGGTCAACAGAAACCGGTGACGTAATTGTTGGCGCCGACGGCGTCCACTCTGCCACGCGCGTTTCAACCTTCGGAACTGAGTTCCGCTCAATTTTCGCAAATAGAATTGACCATATCGGTGTTTGTGATTTGGGTTCCGATACCGTCTCGTCATTGGACCATCAGCTCGCGTTCTACAACGATCGCGCCAACAACCGCATCATCACTTCCCTGCGCACGTCCGACACGAACGGCGTCTGGCACATTAGCGAGCTCGAACTCGCAGTACCCGAATCACCCGCTGTTGCCGCCGATGTCTTCAACAATTGGCGCCCCGTCTCCGACCTTCCAAAAGAATCCTCCCGGCTCGCAGATTTGGTCAAACAATGGGGCGCTCCGCCAAAGATTGTGGCGCAAGTGCGTCACGCTCGCAGGATAACCGCCGTCCCAATATATACTGTCCCGCATCTGCCCGCGTTCCATCGCGGCCGCGTTGTGCTTATTGGCGACGCGGCGCATGCAATGATTCCGAGGCTTGGACAGGGCGTGAATATGGCTTTGGAAGACGCTGGAGTACTGGGCACACTGTTTGAAAGGCTCGGAGACGATTGGAAAACGTGTTTTGAATTGTTTGATCGGGTTAGAGTTGGGCGGACACAGAAACTTGCGGATGAGAATAGGATTGTAGCAGAGATTGATGGCGCCAAACATACAAAGACTATTGTAAGAGGAATCACGTATGTGGCAAAGTATTTTGGATTTTTTGATGAGGTGGCTGACTATGATTTCAAAAGCGAAGTTGAGAAATATCTTGTTGAACAATGAATGAAGAGAACAAATATAAAACAATGTTTTTTTTATGAGGATCTTTTTATCGGACTTATATTCCTTGGTTTCGTTTTTATTCTTATTCTACACTTTTTTTTTGTCTCCTTTTATAACCCTTCAAATTTCATCATTTCACATGCATCTGTAGATAACGGAAAAGGTGTACTGAATTGACCATTGTTTCCAGAGAGCCAAAAGGAAAAACACCAAGACGAGACTCGATAATGTCAATACATCTGCTGCCTTACGAACTTGTGGCCCAGATTACAAAGCACCTTCCCGTATCATGCACACTCCAGCAACTATCGCTTACTCCCATTTTTAACTCACTCCTCCAAACCGACAAAACCTTTGTCCACGCACACATTTCACACAGCATGAATAGCAACACCATCATCTG
The DNA here is from genome assembly GCA_027596945.1 of Physocladia obscura. Taxonomy (NCBI): domain Eukaryota; kingdom Fungi; phylum Chytridiomycota; class Chytridiomycetes; order Chytridiales; family Chytriomycetaceae; genus Physocladia; species Physocladia obscura. The sequence continues at coordinate 14,828 of JADGJH010000351.1, forward strand.
GCAGGACTGGCCGCACATGCCGCCGCTGTACCGTTCAACGTGCTTGGGATACACCGAGTTTTGGGACGTAATGTTTCGCACTACCGAAGCGGGGGTTGTTGTTGCGCGGATTAACGGCGTTACTGAGAAGATGGCGCTGTTGGCTGTTGAAGATGCGCTGGGTTTGTCAGTGAGATTCGCTGAGATGGGTTGTCGAACACAATCGAGTAGATTCGCGCGATCGAATGGAGTGTTTTATCGTGGCATTTGTGGAAACAGGCCGATTCAATGGGCTTGTGAATCTGGGTTTGAAAATGTCGTTGCATTGCTGCTCGTCGACGAGAACACACAGAAAACCGAAATTGATCCGGTCGACGCGTCGGCGAACAACAATTACGCGTTACGAACAGGCTGCATTCGAGGAGCAACACGAATCGTGCAAATGCTTCTGGACCGCCAGGAATGCGATCCGCGCGCATGCGCGAGTGCAGCGATTGTTGCGGCATCGGCGCGTGGGCACGTCAAAGTTCTCAGATTGCTGTTGCTCGATGGACGCGCGGATCCATCGGTCCATGAAAACGTTTGCGTGAGGGCTGCCGTTGAGTATGGACACGTGGAGTGCGTGCGGCTGTTGGTGTCGGATGCGCGCGTGGATGCTGCGGTTGATGGCAATTACGCGTATCGATGTGCAGTTTATGGACAGATGTGGGAAGTCGTGCGGGTGTTGGAGCAGGACGCAAATGTGCGCGAGTTTTTGGGGATGAGCAGTGATAATGGCGCAAAGCGAATGGGGGAAATGGTGCAACGGTGGCAAAGCTTTGCTTGTCATTAATACCACCGCGAAATGGACTTTCAGGAAATAATACCTCTTAAAAAGGCAAAATATAAAACGAAAAAAGAAATTATGCCTTCACGCTTGTGTATATAACAAATTAACTGATTGTTTTGTCTTTTTTTTTTTTGAATGTCCAAACAAGAGATCGAGGAAGGTGAAATCAACGACGATTCCGAACTTTCGGGGTGGGATAACAAGCGGTACATTTACGACAGCGAGACGCAGCTTCTCTTTGATTCTGTGCAGGGTGTGTACTGCAGCTGGGACGCGGAAGAGCAAGTGTGGATCCCCAGTGAGAAACTGCAAGACGACGGACATGGCGAATCAATCGCAATACTCCGACTGGCGGTGCAGCAATCGGATGTGCTGCCACCGACCGCGAACACACCAATCACAATCGACGTGGACCCGCGCGAAGGAATCACGTTTGCACGTGACGCAATCGCACAACGTCCACTTCTACGTCTCAAGGAACTCGCCGTTTCGCGCGCGCACGCTCGACTCTTTGTGCGCCGCGTGCTTTCCCAGAAGAGCGGCCGCTGGACCGACGCCGCTTGCCTCATCGATCTCGGCAGCACGCACGGCTGCTTTGTTGACGGCAAACGCGTCTCGGACAAAAAAGTTGCTGGAAAAATCGTGCACGTTTCGCACAATCAGGTTCTCACGATTGGATCCACGCGTTTCCAAATCCATGTTCACAGGGAATGGCCGTGTGCGGGATGCGCAGGCCCACTTGCGAATCAGGCGCACGTGTTGGAATCGACAGTTGCGATAAACACGTCGGAAATTGCAGCAGATATTGCGTCATTGAACGTTGATTTGGATGGTGCTCGCCGTGGTGAATTAAAAAAATTGAAGCGACAGCTTGTGGGGCCAGACGCGTCGTCTGTTTTTGGGAAGGGATACACCGACCGAAGCTTGCAGCGTCGAAAATTGCACGGATCAACAAGCATATATTCCATGAGCGATATAAATAATTCGCAATTGAACAACAAAAAAAATTCTTCGAATATTAATAATCCTGGACCCTCTGCGCAGTCATCAAATGATCAGCATATTTTGCCAAATAATCGCGACCAAAGGCACCACGTTCAGCAATATCTATTTAACAGGCATTTCAGCCTCGAAAAAACTGTTGAAGAGGCTGTCTCTTCTCGATTATCTTCTGGTGCGACAGCTGTCCCTAATGGAATCACCACCATTCCATCTGAACAGTCTATGGTAACAGGGATTGGCAAATCTATGCTCCTAAAACTTGGGTGGAAACCTGGCCAAGGTATAGGGCAACATCAAGAAAACTCCATTCAAACCCCTATAGAACCAGAAAAACGAGATGGTCGGAAAGGTCTTGGGCTCTTATAGACCAAAAAAAGAAAAAAGAGAGATTGTATTATATTTAACAACGATATGGTAAAACTTGAAAATAAATTTTTTCGAATATTGTCAAAGTTTTGATAATTTCATTGTTTCAAAAATATACAAAAGCTAAAGTAAGATTTAGAATACTTGGTGAAAACAGATTTAATATTGAGTTATCTACTGCTATTGTTTCAAATTTTTGATTGCCGAGATTAAAATTGTTTGAAGAGATATATGCTCAAGTAAATCTGAAAGGAAGGCTGCCGAAGAAGTTGTTGAGATTGAGTACATTTTCCAAATTTTGTGAGGGTATTAGTCTTATGTAGTAATTTATTTTATCTATATTTTGGATGAAGCTATAAAAATATATGACCAAAAATTTTAGCTCTTATATGGTGGACAGACCTTTTGTTCAAGTTTTCAAGAAAAGAGAAAAAAAAAAATTGACAGTGACATACCGGAACAATACCCAAAAAAACTTGAAGAAACACACACCTGAAGACAACACTATCCCACCATGCCCAGACTAACTTGCCATCAAAGACTTGCTGGCCAAACTTTTGGAAGTCATTACGCTGTTGATTACTTCCATGATGACCCAGTTGCTGGACTGCATGGAAAAAAAAACAGGAAGAACAGGAGATCAAATTAATGGAAAAGTTTTTAGCACTCATTGGACAGCTGGAAAACTTACAAAAACCACAGCAGTATCAACTCCAGCTGACGTCTGTGGAGAGTACCCTTGCCAGAAAACTTCAAAAATTCCACGAAAATTCCAAAGACTTAACTGCGCAGTTACAAGTATGTAGCTGAATTGCTGCCAGCTCCAAAGAAACCCAATCAAGCCACGTGTCACAAAGCCGCCTGGGAATCCCATCAGAAAACCTTGGATGCACAGAAAGCAGAATTCAAAGCAGCCTTCATGAAGGCAAAGCCAGAGAAGATCTTGGATCTCCTGATTGCCCCACCAAAGTCTACAACTTGCAACAAAGCATTAGTCCCAGTGGCACTATCTCTGCAAAAGCTGAATCCATTTGCACTGCAGTCAAAGATACCAATCAAATAGTCAAATTGTTAATCAATGCCAAAACAGAGACATGCAAACCAGTGGCCCACACCTTTTTGTTGGGAACTCAGAATCCTCACATGGCAGAAGTGTTCACAATAAAGTTGTATACAGCCTCCCTGAAAGTGTCCTGGATGTATGGAAATAGAAGTGTCATGCCCAGTATGTAGCATTGGGCTAAAATTGGGACGTTGATTTCAAGAAGCTGCACAACCACAAAAAGCCAACTGGTGAGTCTAAGTGTCCCCTAGAAGTAGTCTGTGTAAAGAGAGCTGCCCATCAAACTGCAAAAAGAATGACACAGTTGTGTTGGATGACACCAAAAATAACAGTGACAACAATAACAATAATGACAACAACAAAGAAAACTGGCAAAATTCCAATCAATTTGACAAATTGCAGCAAGACAGCAGCAATCAGTTTTCTCAGCTGTTGCCAATTACTCAATGAGCAGCAACTATTTGGTGTGATTTTTTGTTTTTCATCATGCTAACAGGTGCGCTGTTTTAATATTCTTTCCAGGAGTGCTGTAGCAAACAGAGTTGATCTGACAGCCTCTGAATTGCTGGCTATTTCTACTGGAAAGCAACATACCTCATCAATAGGGTCAAGTTCCACTTGCAGTCCAACCTGAGTCAAACTGCCCAGAAACAAAGTACCATTGATGATTCAATCACAAGGCAAGTGTGAATATTATACTATATGTACATATGTGATCATGTTTTGCCTTTATTAGATTGCACCGAGAGTCAAAAGGCATGATGGAGTTATTGGCAATGTTTCTGATGCAAAATGAAAAATCCATCAGAGAAGAGTGAGAAGCTAGAAAGAAAATTGCAAGAGAAGAAAGAGAAGAAAGAGAAGAAAGGAATGTGCAGGAGAAAGAAGAAAGAGAAAAAAATGGAAAGCGATAGAAGCATAGGAGTGCAAAGAGGAGAGGCAATTGGAAATGATGTGTCTTCAGTTGATGTTGCAAAGGAAGGAAAAAATGATCAAAAATAAAGTTGATCATGATGTACTTAACTTTTATTTATTTAAACAAGTATATTTTAAGTATTATTGTGCTTTCATTGGTTATTGTTCAAAGAAAACTCATATTATTTGTGAAATCCCAGTCCTTCTTACTCTGAGATTACAAAGTCAATGAATAACTTCCAACTGCATCAGCAATCTCTGATAAACTTTTTCCACAGCTCCCATGCCCCACTCAGCTGCTTGACAAATCAATGCAATAGTCTTGCTGATAGCCAGAATACTATGTCTTATTTCTACAGGAGCTTGTTTCAGGTCCCTTCCCTTCAGTGGTGTAACAATTTTGCTGACTGTATTGCCATTCACCTGAAAAGCTGAGTCTGTACCGATTCCATACTCATGCAAAGTAAACTTCTCATTTATTAACTTTTCCCAAAATATGGGGCTCATTTCACCATCATTCCATGAACCTGGGCAGTTGTGCATCATCCATATAATTGTGCCTGTTTACAATGATTATAGAATAACAAAGGGTATATAACATAACTCACCATCAACTCCAAAACAAAGTACTCCAGTAACTAGAACAAAGTGAAGCCAACCATTATACATGGTATTCTGTTTGTTTGCTTTTGATGGTTCTTGAACAGAATGGCATGTCAGTTTTTACTTTTTCAGCCCAGATCGATTGCTGTTGAAAAGATGGCCATGCAATTGTTGCATCTTGCATATTCCTAAGTGATAGTAGAAAAGTGCCTTCTGCTTTTGATAAAATACAGGATAAAGTGGTGGGGGGATTCCAAACATCTTGCATAATGTCTTGTTTTCCATCTTTCAATAATAAAAGTGTAATAACAAATCTAACACTATGCTCTTTGCATTTGCTTTCAGTGGTCTTTCTTGTCTAGATATACCACTTTTAACAACATAGTGCTTTGACAATTTGGTAAGAATATCAGTAAAAGTATTTAGATCAACTGATACAGCATTAATAAACTCTCCTGGATGAAGAAGGATCACAAGCCATCAAGTGTGTTATAAGATATTGGCAAGGGTGTTGGAGAAGGCATTTTCTGTGAAGATTAAGGTTGCTGTGGAATTTGAGGAGATTGATTGGGATGTGTTGACTTTTCATATTGCACAGGTATTTACAAAAAAAAAAAAAAAAATAATAATAATAATAAAGTGTGTTATTGTTTTATTTTCTTTTCTTTTTTCTTTTTCCACCTTCCCCCTCATTGAAACAAAGCAACAGGACCTGGAGAGCAAGCATCTATTAATGCAGAAAGCTGCTTTTGATTGTGCCGTTGCGTTATGCAAGTGTTGGGGAAGCGCTGATGAACTGTATGAACAAGTTTTGTTGAAGAGTGGGAAAAGCCGGTTGAGTTTACTCAAGAAGATGATGGCACAGAAAATTTGAGTTGTTCTTTTTTGATTCCTTAATTTTTTTTTTTTTTTT
>JADGJH010000352.1:0-20454 GCA_027596945.1 Physocladia obscura
AAAAAAAAAGGATAACCACAAAATTTTATTTTTAATTAATAATCAATTTTTTTTCAAACAAAATTTACCATGAAATTTTCGAAATAATTGACTCTGGTCCCATTATACGAACCGCCAGCTTTCTCAGCTCATCCATCATCAAAATAAAGAAACCCATTGGAATTGGAATAAACCAATACATAACTGGAATAGGACCAGTCTGGAACAAATTATTGAGAACTGGCAAGTAGACAAACAGGGCCGCGACTGAAATCGAAAGAACAGTTGCCGCAGGGATATATAAGTTTCTAGTTGGGCCCCAAAATGGATTTTGCTGCAAAACAGAATTGAAACGTGTGCGCGATGCATACACGTTGCCGAAAAGCTGTATCATCACAAGCGCAACGAAGTAAACGGAGTTTCCAGCATATGAGTAATTCAAAAATTCACCTTGCGTAATGTTGACACCGTTTGGAAATACGACTTGATTATTGTCAAGCTGGCCATACATGAAGAGGAGATCGTTAAATCCCACACCGACCTCCAGATTCCAATACATGAAGTACATGATAAACGAGAAAATGCACTCCATGAGACCAATGAACAGATACACATGAGCGAACATTTGAATGTTAATCAAACGATCTTTTTTTGGATTTCTTGGCGGCCGAGACATGAGAGTAGATTCAGGAGCTTCATAAATGAGAGACATTGACGGGAAAATGTCAGTGATACAGCAAATTACCAAATCCAATGCGGTATTGAGAGGCAGCGGAATTCCAACGAATATTGACAAAAGCACAGGCCACAGTTCCGACCAAGTTCCACACGGAATGAGATACATTATAACTTTCTTAATGTTGTCAAAGCACAAACGTCCAGATTCAATACCGGCAAGAAGCGACGAGAAATTATTGTTAATTAAAACAAGTGTGGCCGATTCCATTGCAACTTCAGATCCACCACCCATGGCAACACCGACAGACGCTGCTTTAAGAGCAGGAGAGTCATTCACACCGTCACCAGTGACAGCAACAATTTCTTCGCGGAGTTTGAATTCATCGACGATTCTAAGTTTCTGTTCAGGTGAAGTACGAGCGAATACAAGTTCTCGGTAGCAACAGATTTTGTTCCAATCGTCTTCCGTAAGGTCAGAGATTTCAGAGCCATTGACAACGATTGCGCGGTGTGCGTCCTCGATCTGTCGGATATTGCTACGCAGATAAGTCTTTTTCCCGGATTTCGATGTTTTGTAGCCGGAAGAAAGCAAATCGGTGTGGGAACGCATGTCTGCGACAGTATCAACGTGATCAACACTGACAATTGAGACTTCACGAGCAATTGAAACAGCAGTAAGAGCGAAATCACCGGTAACCATTGCGACACGAATATGGGCTTCCTTACATTTTTCAACAGTCGGTTTAGTTTCAGCTCTTGGAGGATCAACAATAGCACCCAAACCAACGAGTGTTAATTCAGAAACAGCTTTTATGGCAGCTTCTTCAACATCGGAGCCGACGCCACTGAAGTCGCCCTTCAACTTTTTGTACGTAAATGCCAACACGCGCTTTCCTTCCCCAGCCCATTTCAATTGCATTGCGTTCACATTCGCTTTTGCTTCCTTGTCAAATGGAGAAATTGATCCGTCTGCGTTTAAAATTGAAGTGATTTTTGGGTACAAAACGTCAGGAGCACCTTTCGCAAACAAAGTAACCGATGAGCTGAAAATATCAGCATTTTCAGACGACTGTTGAATTGTCATCATCCACTTGTTGCGACTGTTGAATGGAATTTCGTAAATTTTTGAAAATGAATTGCGTACATCTGCAACAGATCCTAGGCTTTCCGCAAATCTAAGAACAGCCTTATCGGTTGCGTCGCCAGAAATATTTCTGTCGGCAATTGGGGTGGTCTTGTCGAGTTGGTCAACGAATTCGGCTCCACAGCATTGCGCTGCAACTTTATGGAATAAGTTTTTCGCTTTTTCTGAAACTTCCAAAATTTCAAGCCCGCCGATACCAGTATCGCGAAGTGTCATTTTATTTGTTGTAAGTGTTCCAGTTTTATCAGTGCAAATGATAGAAACGGCGCCAAGAGTTTCAATTGTAGTGAGATTCTTGACAAGTACAAACTGCTTGGCCATGCGACGCGCAATCAAGGTCAATGTGACGGACATTGAGATTGGCAATCCTTCTGGTACAAATGCGACAATAATTCCACAGATATTTGCCATCATTCCAATTATATCGTATTGGGGTTCCGCCTGCTTGAGAAGTACAAATTTCCAGACAAGCATACAAATCGCAGCGCAACTAAACGCAATCGTGGCGACAAATGCAACAAAAGTGTCAACTTCTTTTTGCAATAAAGTTCTCTCCGTTCGCTTCTTGCTGGAAAGTACGGCAATCTGACCCATTACAGTATTATCTCCTGTAAAGACAACAACACCTTTACCGGATCCGTTGACAACTAAAGTACCCATAAACGCAACATTTTTTGTTTCCATAAAGGAGGCGTCCGTTGATTTGGCAGTTCCACTAACAGGAATGGATTCTCCTGTCAATACAGCACGGTCAACGGCAAAATCAGGAGAGCATTCAAGAATAATGCAGTCGGCAGGAACTTTTGCGCCGAGACGAAGATCAATAATATCACCAACGACAACGTTTGATGCGGGAATTGTGATTGATTTTCCATCACGAATGACGATTGCTTCAGATGCAAGTAAATTGTTGATTTTCTTCATGACGGAAGCCGAGGACCAATCTTGCCAAGCGTAAAAAGTTGCTTGAAAAATTATTACGACAAGCAAAAGAATCACAAGTGCCAAGTTGTACACAGATGGCTGTTGGTTGTCCAATTGTGGGAGTGGGTAGTCTATACAGAAAAAAAAAAAATTAAGAATAATTATAAAAGGGAAGAAAAAACAGGGGTAGATAGGAACTTACATGACAAAAAAATTATCACAGCTGCGCACCACATCAAAAAGCAGAATCCTCCAAAGAGAAAACTAAGAATTTTCAAAATGTATGGGTCTGATGGTGGTGTGATACTGTTTAAACCGTTTGCCTTGAGTCTGGTAACCGCAACAACATCTGGAAGACCGCCTTGCTGCACAGACATTGCTTGTAACTTCGCGAGAGCCTAAATATGTAATTTATATTTTGAGTTTACTCGAATTTAAATAGATATTTTTCAACTTACTTTATCAACAGGCAGGGTATGGATATCAATACTCTTAAAATCACGCGCCTGTTTCTTTCGGCTTTCTTTGTTTGTTCCTTGCTTGACATCCAACGACATTGTCCGGAACACGGGAATAATTTCGTTTGCAGGATTCAAATATTGCTGATCTTGCACACCGGCAGCACCGCCAAAAGTTGCCTTACGGATGGATTCGAAAGTCGAGACGCGTTGAACAGCGAGTCCGAACGACGGCAAATTGTCAGTTTCCGAAGTTTCGTTTGCGGTGATATTAGCATCAGAGCTTTTTTCGCTTTTATCGTTTGACATTTATTTGGTAGTGTTAATCCCATTGTGTAGAGGCAAGGTCGTTTTAAACATTTTCACACTTTTGGCGGCTGTCAGCCCCTGTTTTTCGCTTCGAATCTTGCAAATTTTTTTCTCTGTGAATCCTAATCTCAGCTGTTTTCAGCCGCCAAAAACCAACAGAGATAAAAATTTTGAAAATTTTTTCTTGAATTCTTTTGGCGGCGGCTGAGACAGATTATCCAATATTTTACAAAACCAAAACAAAGAAATAAACAAAAGCAATTTTTTTATTACCGATTTGTAATTTAATGTTTTTTCTTTACTTTCATAGTGGAGGCAAAAAACTAAGCATCGCTGAGTCTCTTAAGGTTTGCCATCAAGCTCTTAAATGCTAGCTTTGTTTTGGTCCATATTTCACGTACAGCCCCCTATATTCGAACAAAAACTTATCCACTTCTCATCAAACGTCGTCATGATTGATCCGATCAATAGGCTCATACATTTGAAACTTGAGCTTAGAATTTTTTTTTTCCCAATAATTTTCGAAAATTTTCACACCTGCCTGTAACAATCTTCCAATCTTGTAAAATCCGGCTCGCATCCACCAACTTTTTTGCTCTCTATAAACCTTAGCTTCAATAAAATGGGTCCATGCCATTGGTTCATGGCAGATTACTTGGGTGTGTAGAAATAGATTAAAAGCCATCTCTTCAATATCATTGAATTCTGAATTGCCATGCACCTATCTGGATTCTTGCTAATGCACTGATATGTTGACCTGACAGCTTTGGGTGTGATTCCATGAACTGTGCCAACTATATTAACTGCCTCTCTTATGGAATGGCCTTCATCGACAAAATTAGTAATATCTTGGAATAGACGCATTGCTTCTGTTTCTTTGGGTTGAAAGTTGGGATACCAGAGATCAACTCCTTCATTTTGCTCTGCTATTAGGATTGGGTTGTCACATTTTTGGATGCTGAGTTTTATTAAAAACAGAGATTTTGTGGATGGTTGGATTTGTTAGAAATGGGTCTTTTTTGTCAGCTCACTCATTCTTGTCAGTATCTAAAGTACCACTGTCACTTGATTTGTCACTCATTTCCTGTGATTTTTATTCAAGGTGGTGTCAAGAAATGCATGATTTTGTATTGCAATGGATAAATGGTAGAAGACCAGGATTTTAAAAATTGAAATTTTTTTCTGTCTCATTCTTCTAAAATCAGTTGTAAACATGTACTTTTCAACAATGTTACTTGCTTCTAATTTTTATGAAGTATTCATTGCACATATTTCTTCTAGGCATTTTCATGCAATTAGTCAATTTTATTTCATGTTTTGCTTTATTTTTACACCAAATACAGGTAAAAAAAATTGAGATCAGAAAAAAAAAATTTTTTAACTGAACGCCCAGCACCACACAAACACAAACCCACCTTCTACCACAACTAAAACCGCCAAAAAAAACAAACAAACAAAAACTAAAACGTGCCCACATCGAAGACAAAAAAAAAATTAAAACAAACAAAACCAAAATACTATTTTCATCTTGGAAAAACAGTCTCCCAATCAAGTATCATAACTTGCAACAACTGCCCTGGAACATTCAACGTCGGCGCGAAAATAATGCTGAGATTATTGATGCTCATTTTGTTGAGATCTTTGTTCTGGATAATCAGATTGAGGTGCTGTGCAATGCGTTTTAGGAGCGCGTAGTTCACATCGGGCAGTTGCGGAAGCAAGTGTGTTAGTTCTTTGGTGCGTTCGCTTTTGTCAGGTAGGTCTAAAAAAAATTTTTTTTACAAAAGGTGAGTAAGTGCGTTTTTCAAAACAACACAAAATACCCACGTGCACATTTCAACAAATCAAATTTAATCTGCCCATCACCCAACACTGAGTCCGCCAGCTCCCTCAAATACAGCTTCAATAACCCCGTGACTGCATGCACGTCCACAATCTCCTTGCCTTCGTCGCGCAGCCGCACAAGATCAACGTCTCCTTCTACATCAAACTGGTTTCGTAGCGCTTGGATCTGCAGTGTCGACCCCGACAGACGGTATATGCCCTCCTCGGCTATCACTGCGGGTGATTCAAGGAATTCGAGACATCGCGACACGACTGAGGAAAGCTGGGAGGTTGGCGAAAGGCGCGAGATTGAGACGCTGAGGGCCAGGGGTTTGCCAAAGATTGCTTTTTCGGAGGGGTCGGGCTTTATTGGGGGAGCGGTTGAGTTTACCATCGTGGTGGAGGTTGTTGTAGCGCTGTCTGAATTTTGTTGTGATGATGATGGTGGTGGTGGTGTGGTGTTTGTGATTGAGAAATGCCAAGATCGTAGAATATAATTATTATGTAACTCCAACTCACTTGTTTTTTTATGGACTGTGGCGTTGTTATTTGTATTTGAATTATTTCCGAAAACCATGTTGAGACCTTTCCGTGCACTTTCTTGAAGTATGTTTATCGCTTTGTTTTGCTGCGATAGTTGAGCCGGCGGGGGCGTTGAATGTTGTTGTTGCTGTTGTTGCTGTTGTTGGGGTTGTATAGGGTTCTGGGGCTCTAGTACAGGTGATTTTGGTGGTGATGAAGACAGTTGCTCTAAACTATCTGATCGTTCCGAAACTTTAATGTTGTCTAATGTTGCTGATGATGATTTCAAGCTGTCGCTGGGTCGTTTTGGAACGCCGCGTTTTGATCCATTACTTAATGTCCGGTCCATGTCAAGACTCTTTCCGCCGAACTGCCCGCCGCTATATTTTTCCTTTTCTTTTTCAGAGGCGTTTCGAATGCGCGACGAGATTGCGTCGACCCACTTGTCACGGTCTGCTTGCGCATGCGTGCACAGCGTGTGTTTGATGAGGCTTGGGCCCGGTCCTGGCGATATTCGCGGTTCGGTAATGGTGAAGGCATGCGCGGTGCTGCCTGTCACGGAGTGGTGTGGCGAACTTTGCAAGACCGTGATTATTGTGTTGTGCCGAATCGCAATGATTCCAACTTTTGAATTGGTTTTCTATAAGTGCATCGGGTTAGTTTCAATACCTTTTTTTGAGGGTTCTTAATGTCTATCATTTTTCTTCCCTACTATACTCTACTGCACTAATTTTTTTTTTCTTGCTTCTTTTGTTCACTATACTCGCTCTGAATGGTTTTCTAAAATGCATTCACCGAATCAAACTCCTCAAGAACCGTTTCCTTCAATTTATAATACCGCGGCTTCCAACCAAAAGCATGGCCATGCCCACCAGGCCCAGAAGCAGCATGGCTGGGAATAGTGCCTATACCAAAGGGTAGATTTAACTTTTTAACAAGAAAGCCTTCCATGGCAACATTTTCGTCAGCAGTATTAACAGCAGTGGCAGTTTCGAGTGAGGAGGACCGGACAAGGACAGGCGGAATCGCAGCGGTGGCGGTGGCTGTGTCATCGGCGGAAAAGGATGAAAGTGGATTTAAGGAAGAAGCTGTTGATGGGGGAGTGAGGTTTGGTATGCTTGATAAGAGCGGGGACGTAGTATTTGTAGTTGGAGGGGTTGATGATAACAAAGTTGTGTTGGTTGTTGCAGATTGACCACGTCGCGGAATAATAAGGACGGGAGCGGATGCGACAATTGTTTGAGGGTACCGTTGTTGTTGTTTTGTGTTTGCAGATTTCAAGGAGGAATTGTCAAATTCTTCGTCTTCTTTGATGTTTGAAAGGAGTGAGAATTTCAAACTACTGCTTCCGGCACTACTGGCAGAGTCTGCCGAGAGGGCAGCAAGCGGAGATGGCGGCAGTGGTTGGGGTTGTTGCACTTGTTGTTGAGGAGGGGCTGAGAGCGAAAAGCGTGCGCTATTACCATTGATGACGGAGAGGATGGACCGGCGGACCTGATCATGATGATAATAACAATTTGGGCCAGATAGGATAGCGCGGCGATTAGTTCGGTCGCGGAGCGGTTAAGGTTTGTGGAGTATTACGGAGAAATGGTTAGATGCATTTGAAGGCTGTCAGATTGTAAAGAAACACCACACACCTGGGCGCGTGATGGCATTGTCTCGGTGGGGATCAGATCGTCGTCGGCGTCGTCCAGATCTGATTCGGATTTGTAGGTGTCGGAGTCGGCGGAATGCAGATTGAGGGAGATTGTGTGTAAATTGGGAGAGATGGAGTGCAAATTGGATGCGGGTGTGGAGATTGCGATTGTGCCGTTGAGATTGCGCTCGACGGCGGTGGTTGTCAGTAACGCCGCGAGACTCTTTGCATCGCCCAACCGGCCAATCAGAACGGCCGTGCGCGCAATCTCCTCGGTGCCTCCGCGTCGCACCAGTCGGAGATGTTGTGCCATCTCCGCCAACGTCTCTTCGTCCTTGTCCTTGGTTTCTGTCTCTTGGTTCCACATATAGGACCGAGTCCAATGTCAATTTCGACAAAGTTAAATTAAAAATATTTTTATCTCCATTTTGCTTTTCATTACCGAGTACGACTCTCGGTTGTTTCATCGTTTTCCCCTTCATTTTAATGAATTATCACCTCTCTCACTCTTTTTTTGTTCGTACTAGATTATCAACCTTGCAACAGTCTTCTCTTCCGAACAAAAATAACACAGATATATCTCTTGCACTTCAAATGAATGCAATCAGAGTGAAATTAAAATAAAAATTCAAACCCTAAATTTGAAATAAGCTTTGATTTCTTATCGAATTGGTTATATTTTACTGACATTTTTATATCACTTGAAAACTTCAATTGAATTCAAAAAAATTTTGTCAAATTTGGACTATGTAATATTCATTCCCAAGACAGAATTTTCAGGCTTTCATGTGGTCTCTCACTAAATGATTCTCAATTGAAGATTCTATTTTACATGAGTCTTTTTTTTTTTTTTTTTTTAAATAAATGTTGAATTTGATTAAAGTAAATTGGTTAAAATTTTCACAAGAAGAAAATGTGCAAATTAGCATTTTCACCCAAAAAGAAAGTTCAAGTTGAACTTTAGATTGAAATTCATACTGAAATTGGCATCTAAGGCTGAAGGACAAGTGTACAAGTTTGAGAACTGATTGGTGACCATGGAGAGCTGGTAATCTGTGGATGTGAATATATAGTGAGTTAATTAGCTGCTATACAGACATGCAATACAAGACATTGCCCAGATATTAAACTTACACTATTGAATGTGTTTATAAAATTTATAGGAGCAGGGCCAATTCTTAGATTAGGACAAACTCCTGTCCTGACAAATGAAGTACTTTAGATTCTAGTAAGATGTTTAGGGTGTGAATTTTCAATATGGTAGGCTCAGCATGCTTTTGCAATGCTTTGTACAACATAAAAAGGTTAATGTGGTGATTAGCAACAAGATTCATTTAGGGTTTATTTAGATTGGTGTTTTAAATTAAATGACCAAATAGATGAGTGTACAATTCTTAAAGCAATGTTAGGTTCCAGAATATGAATTCAGATTGAAAATATACAATGAGCTTGATCCAGCTTACCTGGCTTGACTAATCTGGTTTTGACTCAAAGATGTTCAATTAAACACATGGCTTCAATATCAAATCAAAGAGAGTGAAAAAAAAAAAATATATATATATATATATATTGGAGTCTGCAGTCATACATTGAGTTTATTCGCTGTTTTAAGCTTGAATGGAATTGTGAACAGGTATGTGCTTGACGGGACTGTGACAGTTGATGTGTTTTTACACCTTCTGGAGTTTGAACTGGTAAATATTCTTTCATCAATTTAATATGTTTTATTTTATTTTAATTATGCAAAGTTGCTGACATGTCAGCCTGGAAATTATGAATAATTGGAAATGTCATCATAACCAAGCAACTGCTGATTTTTGTACTTGATTCAAAGTAAAACTGGTTTATTTGCCACCATATTCTCCATTTCTGAATCCAATTGAGGAAGCTTTTTCAAAAATAAAAAAAATTTCACCAGGATCTTCATGCAATTTGTAGCTACCATAGCTTTGTACACATTGCTGCTAGAGGTATTCATCCCAACATGTGCAAAATATGCAAGGCATTCTGGATATTTTGATGGATATGAATAGTTATTATTCATTAAAATGAACGTTTTTGGAAAAAAAAACTTTTAAAATTCTTATTTATTTGCAGCATATAAAATAGCAATTACATGCCCTTTTTTCACTTCAATACCAATCAAATGTTTCAATTTCATAATTTTCAACACATCCAAAGTGGTTACATCATGATCAAACTGATGGTGATATCTCATCTTTTCCAAGATCATCCAACAATCCTTCAGTGCTCAAATAAGCATAGTTTTGAGGGGGAGATCTGCCAGCATTCAATCCAATAGAATATTTTCATGACAAATTTGGTGCATTCTGGGAAGATACATCTGCCAAGGCAGAAAAGTCATGAGTAATGATTTCTGTAATGATGCTATCATTTTGACATGGAAGAAAATTGTCTTGTTTTAGGAGTGTTTTCAAGAGCTGCTTTCCATTTCTGAAATTCAATCTGAAATTCAATTTGAACTTGGTTTTTGGGTGAAAATGATCACCATTTCTGAATTGCCTGTTTTGTTCCAGTGACAACTTTTAACCAATTTACTTTAAACAAAAAGTTCAGTGATTGAATTGTTTTGAGAAATGAAAGATTGTTTCATGTTCATGACAAAGATTTTTTAGAGTGCTGAACATTTTCACATGAGGTATTTCATATTTCACATAGAATTTTCCATAGCACAGTAGTGCAATTATTTTTTATTTGGAGCTACAGTGAGAGTGAATGAAAATAAAAAAGCTAACAACTTTGACTTAAAAAGTGTGAAGGGCACAGCAATCTTCCAGTTCAAAGCTAGGTGATTCATTCCTCTGATGCTTCTACACAATTGCAAGATTTTTTGCTGGCTTGTGATGATACTTTCATGTTTTTTATTTGCTGCTACCAACAGTTACTGGTTTTTTACGACTTTTTGCAACAGACCATCATGTTGTCAAGTATATTTTCAGCAATTTGGGCATTTTCTGTGGCTTGTTGAATGTGCTCTTGATCTGTAGTTACTTCATCAAAGACAAATGATATGTGCTAAAGTGGTTGATTGAAGATTGCAGCAGCCATTTGACACACTAGAACAGTCTGAACAAAGGCAAATGCACAATCCCTCCTAATAAAGGTGTTGCTAGTGTATTTCAGGTGAGCAACTCACAGATTTCTGACTATTTCACTGATTTCAGTTTCAATTGAGGGGTCTTCTTTTTGAATCTTCTAATTTTTCACATATATTTGGATACCACAATCAAATGAAAACTAAAGAATTTTTACACAAAACACGGGATTATTTTAATCAGGCCCGATAACTAAAGCCCGCTCCCTCATCATCCTCATCAACTTCAATCAAATCTTCCAATCCAAGCTCCTCTTCAAAATCCAATGAATTTGCTCTCCGACTTGATAATGAGCTGATTCGAGCGCCGCAACCACCACCACCACCACCCGTATGGTTACTTCGCAAACCAATATATTGTTTCCTCTGGTTGTTCAGTTTCCGTTCCAACCGTTTAACCCATGTCTTAAACCGCACAAATACATTATCATAGCCAAGACAATAAGACACGCCAAGTATTGCTCCGACAAGAAGAAACAGAGCTAGTCCGAGATATACAGGTATCATTGAGAATTTTTTGAGCAATGAGCTGTTTGCAGTTTTTGCGGTTGTTTTCGTTGGTAATATTGGTGCAAGGTTTATCAATGCAAGTACAGGATCAATATGCTGCAAAAAAAAAGTCAGCATTTGCAGGAGTATCATGAGTATTTGAAACTCAATCGCTTTTTTATTTGAAGTTAAATATTTGATTTGCGCTGCTGGTCTTAAAGTTTCTTTGCTAACACGCGAAATTCACCTTATCAATTAACGAATCGACCAACCCGCGACTTGGCCAATATGAACCATCTGCAGTACCCATCTGCATTATCAAGGAAAAAGCGCCAGTATTCTCGAAAATCCAGTCAAGATCGGATCCAGAGATTGTTTTCCCGATGGTTTCCCAGCTAGTACCAACAGTGTAAGTTGCAGTCGTTGGAGCATTTTGGGGTGGCGCGTCGAGCATTGCACTCGTGAGTTTCTGATATACAATCGAATCTGAGTCGGACAGCATCTTGTATTTCGCGGATGACAGGAAGGTTGATTTGTGGAACATAAAGGGGACAAGGAGGCGAGATTCGTCCGAGGTGTGGCGCGAGTGGATAATGAGGACTGATTTCGGGGATTCTGCAAGGATAAGATCGCGGAGGGCTCGGGTTTCAGGCTCTGAAAAAGGGTCTGGGCCGCGATATGATGGACCACATGGGTCTGTGAAATCTTCTGTGGATACTATCGGATAGTTCCACTGTTGTTTGTTTTTTTATCATATCATCACATCAACTATGCACTCCATTATCGCATCAGAAAAAATATTAAAATCGCACAAACCTCAAAGTCCCAGTTGTGACCCAAATTAACGCCGTTGGTCGAAAAATTTGCGGAAGAGGTGGAGTCACATGTGGGTGACGTGTTCTTGACAACGTCTTCACCAAGCTGAGGGAAATTAAGACGCAGCTCCTCGAAACCGTCTGGATTTGCAATCGGCACAATAACCACGCGAACGCTGGGTGGTGCGGCAACAAGACGAATAGCAAGCTTCAACGCCAAACCCAGCGAAAGGCCTTCGCGTGGCTGGGTCTGCGCAACAACAACAACGCCGCCGCCATCGGATTGCTGTTTGCGTGCATCGATAACTAGCGCGGGAATGGCCAGTCCAGTGCGCGTGTGGCCAATTTCAAGAAACATGGTATGTTGCTGTTTTGAGAGGACTTCGAGCTGTGTCACCGTTTGCGAATATGTGGGGATGCCATCAAGATCGCCCTGCATTCCCGGCTGTGTCTGAGTTGCAAATGTTGCTGCAATGACCACGAGAAGCCCAACCAACTTCAGTGCCAAGACCATTTTTACAACTTTTCAATTTGTCATACAATCGTGAAATATGATCCACCAGTAGCGCCGCTGAAAAAATCACAATTCCGCAGTTTAGGACACGCTAACCAGCCCCAATATGTGTCTAAGCCCTGTTGATCCTATTTTCTCCATTTCCACCAACATGAATTGGTAAACCAAAAGCATAATCGTGAGCAAATTTGCTCATTCAAATCCAAAAACTTTTGTTAATAACATTCCTGCAAACACCAAAAGTATAAGCATTCGACGAAATACAACGGAAAAAATTGCCAAAGATATTCGGAAAATTTATATCTACAAATAACAAATTTGATGTTACGCCCCTAATCATCATAGTCGTTTTTGTTTTTCAGACTGTTCTTAAATCAGGCAAACCCACGAAAGCACCAAAAAGAAAAGAAACAAATAAAAAGAAAAAAAAAAATTCGTTGCTTATTGGTCTGTTGCCTTTGCTTTGGCAAATTCTTCAACAGCCTTCGTCTTTGCAGCCACAGTAATCGCTTCGACTCTCGCGGCCTCTTCAGCCCTTGCAATTTCTTCTTTTTTTTGCTTAATAAAATCAGCTTTGCTAATCGTGACGCCCGACTTTGATTTCAACACTTCTTTCACAACAGTCTTCTTTTTCGGCTTATCTGTCGCAGCCGCCGCTTCAAGTTCTGCAAGTTCGGCCTTCGCAGCTTCGTCCCCTTCAGCCGCCGCCTTTTGCTTTTTTGCCACGTCCAATTTCTTTTCAAACTCTTTGGGTTTTGTTCTTGCCTCCTTCATCAATTTCGCGATTGACTGTTTCTTTGGCTTCGCATCAACATCACTATCGTCTCCGTCATCGCCATCATTAGAAGAGCTTTTTTTAGTGGCAATCGAAGCTTTCTTCGAAGCAACTTGGTATGCTTCGGCAAAAGTTTTCCTGATGGCTGTAATCTTGGTTGGCAAGTTGTACAAAAATTCGGGTCCTTGCACCAACAGCGTTTTATTGATTGAAGGCTTGATTACATCTAGCTGGCGGCGTGACTCGTTCGCTTCAGCTGCGAGCTCCTGCGCGCGGTCCTCATCCGTGAAAACACCATCAAGTTCTGGCATTTTGAGAATTTGAGTGACAGCAACCCCACTCGAAATGGCTTTTTTGATGGCTGAGGATTCCGGGTGGCCGACTTTTTCGAGCATATTGCGCAGATTCTTGTATCCGAGATTATCGTTGCTGTCAGTTGCCACTTGTTCAGCAAGTAAGGCTTCAAGCTTGGTGGATGCTTGTGAATACTGAACGTATTGAATAATGTATTGCGTCGCGCTAATTGCAAGAGCGACAAAGGTGAGAATAAATGTAAGGCTGGGCTTGTATCTGTTTATTTATTTGTTTAGTCAGTTTGAGAGTGAACAGGAAACAAAACCTTGCAATAAAGTAGCCCGTGCCTCTCCAGGTTGGAATTCCTTTCTTGAGATGATTGTCATATCTTTCGCGGAATTCTTTGTCTTTGAGAACGCCGTTAATTGAGGTCAACAACGCATAGCTGTTGGTTTTTTCTCATTCAACCGGTTTTCAGAAAGAAACAAACATACAGAGCTGCAAATTTCGGATCAGGGTTTTTGTCTGGGTGAAGTTCGAGTGACGCTTTTTTGTAAGCTCTGCTGATCTGAATTGGAGTTGCAGAAGTTGGGACTTGCAAAATATTGTAAAAGTTGATTTTGTTTCCAGCTTCATCCTTTTCGCCTTTGATTTTAATCAACTTGTCGTGCTAGTTTTAGTTTTGAAGTCCGAAGTTCGAGGTGGGATTTTTTATGTTTAAGGGTAAACGATACTTTTACGACATAATATCACTACAACGTAAACAACAAAGGCACTTACGAGATCAAAGATGGCGTAATCGTCCTTATCCCATGCGAGAACCAAGCGCGCGCAGAGCAACACCAGAATCCCACAAAGAAAGGACTTCCGCATTTTTGTCTCTTGATTTCCTTTCGTCAACGAAGTTTTCAACTTTTATCAATTGTTTCTTGCAGTGTTTAGTTTACCACTCTAAGTTTTATACGTCAACGGCGGATTGAAACAAAATACCAAAAATAGTTTGCGTGATTCCCATCAGGGATTTTGCAATATCACTACATTGAATATCAAGATATTTTTAAATTATTGTTTCCAATTTCTATGAGCAGCAACAAATCAAGAACACTGGCTTCCACGGCGAGCGATTACGGGAGATTCTCGCTGGACGGCAACAGCGGATTTATCGACGAGCGTGCGGCGGGACTATCAACGGCAAATACAAACGGGCGTGGCTTTCGGGCTTTAACTTCCCACTTTTCCATCAGCGACGGTTCGACCCAAACCCAAACTCTTCCTGGTGATAGAAGCGACGATAGCGGTGGTAGCAATGGTGGTGGTGGTGTCCGCAGAGCAGTTGGACGCGCAGCTAGTGCCAGCGCAACTCTTGCAGGTCTGTTTTGTGTTGCTTTCAGGTTACCCCTTATACATAAACAATAAAGGTATCTTCCGTCCCATATCCGATGGTCCAAACATGAGCCCTGTACCAGAGCAAGAACATCGAAACACGCGCCGTTCTGGACCACCACCGAAAGAACAGCGCATGCCAGCTTCTGGGCGCCGTCTCACTGCATCTGCTTCGCGGTCAACTATTTCCCTTGCCTACGAAGAAGCTGCCCCAAGTACCCCTTCGCCACGCAAATCTTCTTCATTTGCAAGTTCAACTACGCGTTCCGATATCTCCGAAATTGTTCCTGCGGCTGGTAGAAAAAACGTGTTTGATTCTGATGGTTATAATATCCTTAACCCGCCTCTCGACCTCCCTGCGCGCCCGTCTTTCGAGCTCGCGAGGTATCAGTACCGCGAACACAAGTCTGGATTTTCGCTTACCGACTCGTCAAATAACGATGAATCTCATATTCTTGCCATTTCTCCATCGCAACGAAAACATGTGGCCTCAGACGGAAATCGTTCTTCTATAGTCTTTGGTGATGTACCTCTGAATATTTCTGACGGTAGCGAGACGATTACAGCGAATATCTCTGCGCTATTCAAGACGGGCAAGAAAATTTATTCTGGGCAATCAAACAGGAGCTCTGTTCTTTTGTCGCAATCACCGCTGTCTCCAAACGATTCCAGCAATCACTCGGAAGATGGTTATTTGAAACAAAAATCTCTGACAAAATTTGCCAACGTTTTGAATCAAAGTGCCATTGTGTTTGGTGATGATGGCCCGCGGACAATGAACAAGTCCAAAATTCCTATTCGAAAAAAGTCAATGGTTTTTGACCCCAAAAAGTTTGCTGAAATGCACGAAACTTTGGCAGAATTTGCTGGATTCAGTAAGCAAATTGACAGCAATGTTGTCGGTGACGGATCAACGAGTTTACCATCGACGCCGTCTGGAAAGACAAAAAAGGATCCTGCGGCTGTTCCGTATTCTGCTGGACGACCGACTGGAAAGTTTAGGGTATATTAAAAAGCCAAAAAAAAAACAAGCACACCACAAACGTTTTGGTTTTCTGAAATGCATTTCTCTAGAAATAAAGTACTTATTTATCGCATTTATTTTTGTTGACTGAGAATGAACCAAGAAATGAGCTTTCAAAATTACTAATCACTAATCACGATTATTATTACAATAAATACAATTTTATTATTACTTTGCATCAACACTTTTGATTAATTTATGGATAATAATAACAATAATAATAATAATAAATGTAAATATGTGCAAAAACTTACTAGACATATTTAATACAGGAGGGGAATAATGGAACAGATTGACCAAAAAGTAATTTCTGTTCTTTGTTGAGGTACTCAAGTTTTGCTGCTTGACGTTTGTTGGTGGTTCGATGTGCGGCAAGAGCTTTGTTTCTCCATCTCAAAGAAGAAAAATCATCTGGGAATCAATCATCAGATGTTGTTCAGTGAGAGACTGAACAAAATATAATTTTAGTATTGTATGTGCAGGTGGAAACTAGATTTTTGAGGAGAAAAAGTTACAAAAAAAAAATTGAATCCCTTGTTCCATTCATGCTAACTTAGGTAATTTGATGAAATGGGCATCAGCCATACAATTTTTCACCAGCATGCTACTCTTGCAGTACATGTCACAACAAGCGGTTGATTTGGATTCTGTATTCGTTTGTGATTGTTGAAATCAAACAAACATTTCATTCAATTTCATAATTATTGAAAAAGAAATTTTGGTACTTGGAAGAAAAAATTCAAAGTAAATACAGTAAGGAACACCAAAGGTTTGGCAGAAATTATACCTAACTTCAGTGTAAGTTACCATTTTTCAAAAATTCATGGAAATTTATTTGGATGAAATTATCATTTGTATTTCAAGGATGCTGTTACAATCTCTGTTTATGATCGTGTATATTAAGGAATTCTCTTTTTTCTTTATTCTAGATTTCTATTGTTCAAAAATTCTCCATTGCAAAAATCCAAACGAGCCTTTAAAATAAATCTTGCCATTTTCCTTCCCATACCAAACTTTTATTGTATTAATACAAAAACTTCCACTTAATGACAGAAAAGGCAATTCCACTGTTTTTGTTTCTTTACTTTTTAAGCAAATTGAACAATTTCTTTCAATGAAGAGTGAAGTCATCTTTCAATACAGCTTAAATCTTTTTAAACTTTAACAGATGTACCACTTCAGGAATTAAAGTGAATCACAAAGGGATTGATTACAAGCAGCAGCTTGTATTAAAAGATAAAGAGCTCTTTGCACCTTATTTGGCATTAAAAGGCAAAACTTTTTTGAAAAATACGAAAAATGTCATCAAAAATAATTTTTTAAAGGCAAATTTTAAAAAACTGGTAATGAAGAAACATAAAGAGCATTCTTGGACATATTTATTATTAATCATTTTGAGTTATAATATTTAACCTTCTTTTTTTCAGGATTGTGTGTAAAATCAAATTTTTGTGACTCAAATGGGGAATGCAATTTTTTTATGACAAATTGTTGAAAATTTTTTTTTTGCATTTTTTGTCGTTCGTTACTGCAAAAGAAATAAAGTTAACATCTCTTTAAAAAATGATTGTGTATATCTTGTCACAGACCGAGAACCATGATAACTTTTACTGTCTGCGTATTTTTGTTTTCCAAAAGTTTCAATGGCGTGACCGATAAGCGAAAAGCTTTCCGATATTGATGATGCAATATTCCGCAATTCACGCGCAATAGAAATTTTTTGTCAGAAAGTTGAATATCAAGGCCAAATGACCTACGTGAAAAGAAGAAGAAAAAATAAAATCACCATATGTCGGAAAAAGCCCAGAGTGTCAGTTCATTTGATGGTGCCCTCAACGGTTATGAGGCAGATTACCAATATGACGAGTCAGAAGATATAGAAATCCGACGCATTATCGATGTACAGCAAAATACTATTGTCTGTACCAAGAGGTTAAAAACATCATGTGAAAAAAAAATAGACTCGCTTAATGCCATGGATTCTCTTCTCCACATTCATATTGAACATGGACCGCACAAACATTTCCAATGCAATTTCTGACGGTCTCGCCACTGAGCTTGGGTTCTCTCTTCAAGTTATTAATAATGCCAACACAATTTATGCGGTCGTTTTTACTATTGCTGCCTTTTTTGGCTCTATTCTCGGTAAACGATTTGGGCCACACAGATTTATTCCGTTTTTGGTGTTTTCATGGGGAATCGTCACGCTCAGCCATACTTGGATTAAAAACGGCACCGATTACTATCTTGTTAGAACTTTTATTGCACTGACTGAAGGCGGTGTTATTCCTGCCACTTTGGTCTATTTGGTCTGTTGGTACCTTTTTCTCTAAAGTTCTAATTCTAAGTTTTGTAATTATATAGGGAGGATTCTACAAGAAGAAGGAAATTGCCACTCGTTTATCTTGGTTTTGGGGTGTTCAAAACTTGGCGTCGGCTTTCTCCGGTATAATGGCATCAGGCATATTGCAGCTTGAAGGAAATAGCGGTTTGTATGGCTGGCGTTGGCTTTTCCTGATTGATGGCATTATCACGATTGCATCTGCCGTCGTTTTTGCGTTTGTTTTTCCACGCAGTCCTTACTATACTGAAGGAGGTCTGAATTTCGGAGGCTGGTTTACTGATCGGCAAAAAATTATTGCCGTCACGCGCATTGTTCGAGACGATCCTTTGAAGCTTAATTACGAAACTCGCGTGCAATTTTCAGATGTTGTTGCTGCTCTTACAGATTACAAAGTCTGGGGGCATCTTGTACTCACGTGCCTTGGACTTACATACTTAACACCGTATGGCACATATCTGCCAACCACCATCAAATCCTTTGGGTTCAACACATACGTGTCTAATGCACTCACCGCTCCAAATTACATTCTTGGATTCATAAGTATGACTCTTATGACTGCTCATTCAGATCGTGTCGGTGAGCGTGGTTATCATGGTGCAATTTCTGTTGTCTGGCAGTTTATTGGATTTGTGCTTCTTGCTTTTCTCCCTGACAGCACCCCTAGAGGCGTATTGTAAGCTTTTTTTATAATTTTTTCTGCTACTCTTCCGGCACCTGATTATAATCTTGTTATCTCGTCAGCTACTTTGCGACACTTGTTGTCTCTTCGGCTCCATTCACGCACCCACTCAATATCTCGTGGTTGAATGAAAACACGGCTCCCCTCGGAAAACGAACAGTGGCATCTGGGCTTGTGATTGGTGCTGCAAACATTTACGGAGTGTACGCATCTCAAATTTATCAATCCAAAGACGCACCACGCTATCATGTCGGAAACTACATTATTCTTGGATTTTTAGTGGCAACATTCTTGCTGTGGCTTGTCCAGAAGAATCTGTATATTGTCTTGAACAATAGGAGAGCCGTAATTTGGGCTGCAAAGAGCGGTGAAGAAAAGGCCGATTACGACGCGACGACCTCGGATCTTGGAAGCAATCGTCTTGACTTTATTTTCAAAACTTAAAAAAGAAAAAAAGGAGATTTGTATTTTTCAACACAGTAGTACTGTCAGGTTTGCAGTATTAATCAATAAATTAAATCTTTATTCGGAATGATTTCTCACCTTTAATAAGAAAATATAAGGTATTATATGTTACGATTCATACAATTGAAAATTTTTGTCATCGCAATAGCGAAAGCGTCGAATTGCATAAAGAAGGCGCAAAGTGTCAGATCAAAAAAGACTGACTTGGTAAGGAAAATTTTAGAAGAAAATCACTTCTTAAAAATCTTAGTGTTCGAGTTGAGAATCTCTCTGGTATTCTTCAATTAAACGACAGTAACGGGCTGAAGGAATAGCATGATTATTTTCTCATTTACAACCGTAGCGCTCTTCATTTTTACTTTCATCTTATCTAGCACTCTTTGCCTCATATACAGCTGATTGAATTTCCAAGGCCAGTTTTGCAAACATGCGAATCACAGGGTTTTCTTTATGATTTTGTAGAAAATTGCTTGCTTTAATTTTCCACGAGCCCCTGCAATCGCATATTGCTATTTATTCATATTATTTTAATGGTTTGATTCATTCTCAACACTTATAGTTTCGTCAACTTTACTCGCTTAAGAGAATACGGCACACCCTAAGTTTACTAATCAACAGAGACGTCTCGACGTCATACTGGAAACTATACTATTATCCATATTCCTGTTGTCGTTTATCCAAAGAAAATTCTTGAAAGCCACAACGGCAAATTCGGAAAACTTCTCGATTCCAGAAAAACCTCGAGAAACACGAAATTTTAAATGTAACTTAGTAATTTTATCTTGTTTTCAGGATTGCCACGGAAATATACAAATTGAAGTGTTCAAATTATTTGAATTTATCTAATGAAAATTATTCGTGTGGATACTACAGCATCGGAAGAGAAACTCATCTCTTAAATTTCATTCCGAAATAATATCCGGAGCTGGATGAGAATCTAGGTTTGTGTTATACCAAAAGATAAGTTAAGCTTTTAAAATTTTTGATGTTGCAATGAATTTTGTCTATGATGCCATTTTTCGCAACACAAACGCGATCAGAAAAATTTTAGTTGAAAAACTTTCAATGCGCAAATTGTTT
>JADGJH010000353.1:0-11525 GCA_027596945.1 Physocladia obscura
AAAAAAAAAAAAAAAAAAAAGCCAATAATGTAAAAAAAAATTTAGCTGATAAGATATCTGAGAATAAGACGGAAACAGAAAAACAAAAACAAAAACAACTCTGAGTATCCAGAAATAAAAACGAGATCAATATTTATAGTTTCAATGACGACCCGCCATATCGGCTTTTCGGGCAGCATTCCTACTTGCATTTGCCCATTCACTAACATGAGTGAAGCCGCGAAACTCTTCCTGATCTGCCGCCGCAAGAGTTGTCTTACATGGCGTCAGTATAGGCATTTCTTTGGTAAATTCTTCGTCAAAATTGGAAACGTCGGTTGGTGAAGCCTTAATTTAAAAATACAATCAATATGATAAACCGCGCAAATAACAGTAAAACTGTACTCACGTTTGCAGGAATAAATGGCGGTAGGATACGTTTGTTAACCATGTCATCCCAATTTACTCCTTCAAAGAATCTATGCCCCTTGATTTCTTGCGCATCAAGTGGCCCGCTTCCAAGCCTTTCTTCAGGATTCTTGCTTAGAAGCTATTTTAAATTTAGTTAAATAGAACGTGGTTGACGAATTTTCACCTTTCGAATAAGGTCGACGGCGATTGGATCAGCACGAGATGAAAAATAAGGCTCCTTGTATAAAATCGAGTCAAATATTTGGTCTTCGTCGTCCCCTTTAAATGGCGCCTGTCCAAACAGAAGTTCATAAACTAAAACCCCAAACGCCCACCAGTCAACAGTTCGAGTATACGGTTTCTCTTGTACTGTATTAAAAACCGAGAGTTTTAATAAAATAAAATAAAAAAGAGAAAGAAAAAAAAAAAACGGCAAAGATGGCTCACATATTTCTGGACTCATAAACTCTGGTGTTCCGCAAAATGTAGTTGTCTTGGCACCAAAAGGCATATTTTCTTTACATAAACCATAGTCGGCGATTTTAACGTGCCCATCAAGTGTCAACAAGATGTTGTCGAGTTTTAAATCTCTTAAAAAACGTTGAGGTATTCGGTTGAATGTATTGTCCAAGAATAATAATAAGCAAAGTTTTTACCTGTAAACAATATTATTTTTGTGAAAATGCTCTAAGGCAAGGAGAACTTCACAAGCGTAAAATTTCGATCTTTCTTCGCTAAAATGCTGTTGCTGGATATGCCACATCAAATCACCACCAGAAACAAACTCCATCACAAAATACAACCGCGATTCAGTTTGGAAGCATGAATGCAGGTTTACGAGGAATGGAAATCGGTCTATATTTGCTGTCATAAAAACACGCTTTTCGGATCTGGTTGCTTCGACTTCGTCCGATTCAATTATAAAATCTTTCTTGAGAACTTTTATGGCGTAGTACTTTCCAGTTGTTTTTTCTTCGGCAAGCATAACCTATGCAGATTTGAAAATTATCGCAAATCAGTGTTCAAATTATTAAAATAAAATTATTGCAAACCTTTCCGAAATTTCCTTTTCCTAATACAGCCAAGAACGTAAAATCGTCCAATCCAACAGGTCTTGGTTTCCTTTTAGTTCCACCAGCAACTACAGTCGCAGTCGGCGCAGAAACGGTGAAGTCACTTGAAATATTTACTCCATCCGTTTCCCGGGCTGCCGCTAAAGCTTTGACGCGTTCAACTTCTTTTTCCGCAAGCTCTCGTTCCCGCAAAGCCTTTTCTTCACGTTCACGGTCCAGACGGATCCGCTCCAACGCAGCTGCACTCAACCCGCATGTGTTTGGAACAAGTAATGAACAATTTGTGTGCGCATAGATCCCACAATCGGTGCATCGTCGACATTCCCGTTTTTTGAGGGGCAACATATAACCACAATGAGTACACCAGTTTACACCTAGGTTAAGAGTTTCTTCAAAATGATGCGCAATCCGATTTTGCGGTGGTATTATGTCAATATGATCTTCTGAAAACGTGGACTGCTGTTGTTCCTGTTGGGTGAGAGTTATACATTTTGTTGGGACTTTCGAGTGGCATTTTTTATGGCATGTATACTTGCAGGCTATTTTGGTTGTTTTTATATATGTTCATTTGTTTAGCGGAGCTTCTTTCATTTATTAAACTTGAAATAAATTACCTTGGCATTGATATCCCTGCGAACTAATTAAAAATTCTCCACAGACAGCGCATTTCATAACCGGATAAAACTTTGTTGCAACAAATTTGTGTCCCTTCTTTTGAAAAACTTTCTGTACAGGTTTATTACGAACGATTCCTTCCAAATTCTACAAATTTTTTTCAGTTAAAAAATTAACATTTGAATAAAAAATTTAATCTTTGTTTACCTTTTTGACGCGCTCCGTTTCGGTAATAAAGTTCAATTTTAAATTCAACTGGCCCGACGGTTCCAAATCAAGCCAAACGTTTTCACCATCAAAAATCACCATATTGCTCTCTATTCCTCCAATTACTGGGGAAGGCGGTGCCGGAGTATTAACTGGAGATGCCGACAAACTGTTGAGACTTCCTGTAGTAGTATATTCAGGAACATTGCCTGCAACAAAAGAATCACTGCGGTTGACCAAATCGCGTGTCCTGCGTTCACGAGCATGTTTGATCATTGCTTCAAGATCAGCCAAAGTGAACCAAATTAACGCAATTATTGGTCCAGATCCTCCTTTTTCGTGAATCGTAATTTCGATTTCACGTGCTTTTTCGATTACTAAAACAAGATTAAAAAAAAAAAGTTAAAATAGGAAAAAATCAAATCTAATCAAGTATACTGATATCAAAAGGATCCATCCACTTTGAGCGACTTGTTCGGGTTTTCGCACGCTCATTGCCATCAACGCGTAAGATTGCATATGTTTCGGGCCGAGTAGGTTTGCTTCCCGATGCGATTCCTGAAACTCCGACTAAAGTGACTTTTAACCGACCCGATAGCAGAATTTTTGTCGTATTCACCAGAGTTGTACTTTTCTGCGCAATAAAATCAAATGGACTGTCATCTATTTTCGTAATAAATTTTTAAAACACAAAAAAAAATTATTAAAAATAACCATCAGCATCACTGGGTGGTAAAGCTGGTAATTCCTTATCATCGACTACAAGAAGCTTGTATCTCGCTAGACTGGAAACAAGAAGAGCGACTTTCTCCCGGCATTCGTTAAGCTTTTCTTCAATCATTTTCGCGCGCTTTTCGTCAACTAAAGGTGCTCCAGAATTTTGCGCAGAAGGTATAACTGAAAACATCACTTCACACATGCGTTCAGTGCCAGCTTGGACTTTTCGTTCAATTTGAAGCTTGGCTTCAATTTGGTGAATTCGATATGTAATTTTTTCGGGAGAAAGAGGAGTTTCACAACGAAGGAAGTCTAAAGAATAAATAAAATAGCATGTGCGTTTGAGTTGATATGAGAAAACACAAAGAAATAAAAAACCAAAAATAAAAATAAATTTTTTTTTGGAAAGGTTCGAAATTTCCAGATATTATCAGACAAAAAATTAACGCTCGGATGATAATTAACGACGTCGCAAATTAAGGGACGTAAAGGTATTTAAGGGGATTGTCAATAAAGGAGCATAAAGGTACCAAAATCAGAGACTACAGCATACGCAAAAGCCAAGTCAGGGCCAGCAAGCGAAGCTCCACTTCCGAATGCGGATGCTATGCCCGCGTTCCCAGCAAAGGATGAGCGAGCAGAAAGCATGGACAGCGAGCGTCCAAATGATGTAAAAACTTTGTCGACGGCGTTTCCCATTTTCTGAGATGCGACCCGCAGCATTTGTGGAGGATTGAGTGAATCGGTCGAGTTGGAGTGCGAGCTCAAGTTCTGGTGTTGTTCAGATGAGGATGCCGAGTTCAAATTCTGCGACGAGCGGCGCGTCAGCAGACTCATAACGTTGAGCGGGCGAGGAAGTGAAAATGAGCGCGAAGCTGCCGCGTTGAAGAAGGCGTGCGACGGCTGTTGGTAGTGATGGTTTTGGTTTTGGTTTTGGAGATATGTTTGGCTTTGGCTCTGAGAATACAGAGGCTGAGGGTTTGCATTTGAAGGCGAATGCGAATATGTTATTGAAAGCCGCTGCAAATCCGCTTCTAGACTGTGTATGCGCGCAGCCGCATGCCGCGATTCTTTGAGAGTGTTAAAATGTTTAATGTCACGATCCCAATGATCAAATTGCGCATAATTGTTGCCATCACCGCAATAACCATTATTATACGCATGAACATTATAGGAGCCAGTTGTACTCACCCTTTTCGGCCTCCGCATTGGCGCCAAGCTCCAAACGCTTTTGCGCCGCCTCGAGTTTTTCCTTTTCCGCTATCAGCTGCCGCCGAAGCTCAAACTCAAAGTCTTCACGGCTGTAGTTGGAGCTGTAACTGTGGCTGCTCATTGTGAATGGATATGTCTTTTCGTGTGATATCGCAAAAGTTATCGATGTTGCCTTTGTTTGCTGGATTTACGTCGTTAATCCTACGATCTCGCGTGTACTGTGCTAAGTACCTTCTTTGCTGTTTCTGCTGATGCTGTTTGTTTCGTGTTCGCGCGCTTGAAACTTTCACCAGCGACTACAGCAAACTATTGTCGCGTGCTTCCGTTCGCAAATCTCCAAATTGGTAGGTTAATGAGAAATTGATGAGCAATCAATCCATTTTTATTTCTTTTTTCCTTTCGCTACACCAGAAACGACCTTTTCTCGTTCCTCCGCAAATACAACAATACCATTTCTAGCAATCGCATTAGCTTCGCGCAATTGCGCTTGCTGTTGTTGCCATTGCGCCATTCTCTCTTCATCTTCACGCTCGTACTTTTTCATTTCTAATCGGTCAGTTGCCAGTTTTGCAAACCTGGCTGCGATTTCAGTGCTTTGATATTCAATAATTTTGTCGATATGTGTTCCGACATGCGAAACTAGCGGAACTATTGCTTGTGAAAGTGTCGCGGATAACGCTGTGTCCTTAAAATTTCCTTCGACTTTTGAAGGCTCCGAAAAAAAAAATAAGGCATCTGGTCCCATACTATCAAGCGTTTCCGCAGCTCGCGGATGAGACTCAATTGGCGCCACAGTGATAACCATATCTTTTGTGGTGAATTTTTAATTTTTATTTTTTATTTTTATTTTTTATTTTTTTTAACTACATTTATCTTAGATTTTCGACTTAACTCTGCCGGCGAATTCTGGCTGCTTCAGTCATAATTAATGCTTCATAATCCAGTTTCTTTTTTTCTTCAGCCTCCCATTTAGCCCGTTCAATCAATTCCTGAATTGTTTATTGATTTTAAATAAAAGTTTTCAAAAGATTGATGCAGTATTTTACTATTTCCGTTTCTTTTTCTCGCCTGACACGGTCAGCTTCTGCACGCAAATAATCTTCCCATTTTTCTTCTGGCACAGCTTTGCTCAACGGAATCAACTCGAAAACATCATCAATTACAAGTTCAGTGCATCTTGTCTCTAATTGCCGCGCATGCATAAAGCAGTATCGAATCAATCGTTCGTGTCGAACATATCTGGATATTTTATTTCGGTTTGGTTTGTTTTTGCACATGCAACTTCTTTTGCAATTTAAACTTACGTCGAGATAAAATATTCAATCATCCGTTGCGAATCCAGAGTGTCAAAGATCAGTGTTTTTCTGTGTAATTGATTTGAATTTGTGAAAGCGGCCGAGCAAATAAGAGAGGCTGTTGTTTTCTTCAGATTTCTCAAAAATGCATCACGTAGTTGAACTTCACGTGTTCCAGCGCCCTTTGATCCTAGAAATTGTAATATCAATATAATTAAATTTGTGTGCTATCTGAATTATCATACCAATATACTCTTGATGTGTTTTTGAAAATAACGCCAGCCAACATGCACTTTGCAAAGTATGGAATCCCCAAGAGTAAGATTTTATGAGAGCGTTATAATAGTATTCAGCCAGCCATGTATCGCGGGCAGCTGTGTCCTCGTGCTGGATCTGCTGTTGCTGATTCACTGTTTTATCAGTGTTGTTGACATCACTATTAGCTATAGATACGTATATATTTGAATTTTCGGGTTCTAACAACGATCGGGGTTGCGGGGTTGGAAAGCACAGATTGAACCATTCTCTGATAATGACTCTGAAATAATAATGTATAAACAATTGAGAAACAACGAATAAAGCCATGATTAACGACTTACAGGGCACTCTCTTTGTCTGAAGGCTTAGTTTTGCTTACTTTAGTCATCAATTCTGTCATTTTTTCACACGATATTCCCAGCGCATCAAAACTTGATTCTATTCCAAACTGTGACTCTGCTGCTGTTCTATTTGTACCTGACTCTAACCCTGGTGTGGGTTCAAAGTAAAAACTCGATTCAACGTCATCAGTGATGTGCGCCTTCCAGGGCTTTTGATTCACTAGTGGCTGTTGCTGATGTCGCTCTCTTTCAAACGCGATTTTGTTTTTCAGTTCAGAATAAGTTGGAGGTGGACGGGAGAAAAATTGCTCGAGGTTTTGAAAAGTTAGATCAGGAAGTCCAGAACTGGGTGCAGCGCCTTTTTTGTTTGGAGTGGATGCTTTAACAAACATTTTATATAACTTAATTTTGGTAACTTAAAACAAATATTAAAAACCGCAGCCCATAACAACCAATCATTTGTTCTTATATTTTTTTTTGATGCTTTCGTTGTTACAATTGGTGATAAGTCAGCCAAAGAATGTCAGCCTTCTTTTTTTTTTCGGTCGCAGCAATTATTTTGATGAAATTCGTATTTTTTTAAAATTTCCATCCAGACCTTCTAAACCAGTTTATTTTATTTTTAACCCTCACACACTTCACACCATAAAATAATCCCATTAAAAGGCAATCACAACTGAAGTTGCAGTGTACTTTACAGTTCCAGTTGCTCCATTAACAGTGACATTTGTAAATGTTCCATACACAGTTGCAGCTTGAATCATAGTGACCGATGATCCAATAGCCGGAGTTGAAGCGAAGTCAACAACTAGTACACTTCCAACACCAAAAAATGCCAGTCCGCTGACACTAAGAAATGAGCCAGATGAAATTTCCAAGACGGAGTTAAGTTGCGTATAAACACTAATTTGAAGAGTAGATGCAACAACCAAAGATCCACCACTAACATAGACTGCACCAGTTCCGAGAGCAGTTTGAGACTCGGCAATCAAAGATCCGGCTTGAACAATAGTTCCTCCAGAGTAGCTGTTTGTGCCCGTAAGAGTAAGAGCTCCAGAACCAAGCTTAGTCAAGAGGCCAGCACCCGAAATATCATTGTTCCAAGAATCCGCAGCACTGAACCCTCCTTGCGATGCATCCAAAGTCACAGTGACATCTCCGTCAAAACTACCGTATCCATCAGCAGCATCAAAGTAATTCAAACGGCCCCACCCTTCGTCATCGTCAAGAACTAAAAATCATTTTCAATACTCGCAAAGATGATAAACAAAACAAAACAAAACTTACGCGGATATCCGTATTCAATAGCAGTACTCTTTAAAACAACACGGCGTTGGTCAGCAGTAAGATACGGTAATCTAGTCTCCAGAAGTACTTCTGCAGCCTTTGGAACAGCAGGCGTAACATCTGTCAAGTTCAAACGCGGGAACCCATAAGTCAAGCGGTACTTATACAAAGCCTTGTTGGCGACGCGGTCAGCAAATCGGTCAGTGGCAACAGTCGCCGAGTGAGCAAAAGTCAAGAGCGACGAATATCCAGCAGCAGAAGCAACTGCCGAGAGGACAGTCTGAGACTGGTTGACAGCAGCGGCAGTGGCATTTGCATTGTTGTCAGCGTAAATGTTGGCAGCGGCAACGGCAATTCCATGACGCGCACCACCCATGACATCCAACGGACTGTGCATACCCGCGAGAATTCGGTCAAATCCGAGCTCAGCGGCGCGAGAAAAGAGCTCCTGAAACCGCTGTGGTACAAGGTATGCCATACCAAGTGCGTCACGATGGCCTTCAGCAGCGTGGCCAGACGGGAAACCACCGTCAGTCGAAGGAGTAGTGCTTTCAGCCGGAACAAGCACGGAAGGGACTATAACTTTGGATGACCAACGAAATGGGCGTGCGTATTTGTAAAACCGCTTTGGTGGTTCAGTGCTTGCACCAATGTTGCTGATTGAGTTCAAGAAAGTTACCACAGTGCCAAACTCGGGGTTT
The DNA here is from genome assembly GCA_027596945.1 of Physocladia obscura. Taxonomy (NCBI): domain Eukaryota; kingdom Fungi; phylum Chytridiomycota; class Chytridiomycetes; order Chytridiales; family Chytriomycetaceae; genus Physocladia; species Physocladia obscura. Next base: position 8,097 of record JADGJH010000353.1, read on the forward strand.
GCCGTGCCAGCAACACCAAGATTGTTGCCACCATCTGACTGAGCGGTTGTGTTGGCGTTTGCTGCAATTGATGTGATTGTTGTGTTCGCTTCAGTCAAGTTCCTCCAGATGCTGTTCTCAATCCAATTATTTATCACCTGTAAAAAGAGAAATAAAGAAAAACTCACTCAGTCAGAGGACCAAATCCATCAGTTACAGAGTATCCTTTTTGGCGGTTGTTATCCAGGTAAGCAGCTAAAATATCAGCGGCAGTTTCCCCAGTAGTAGTATTGATAGCGAGCTGAATATTGTACTCATGAACGGCTTGGTTAACAACATGTCCGTCCGTTGGATCGCCAGGAATTCCAGTCCAGTTCGAAGCAACAACGGCTGGACAGCTTCCACTAATTATTTTGTGAAAGGTTTTAAAATTTGTTGAGAAAAAATTTTGAAGAGGCGGCTTACTCTGCTGGTAAAGTGACACCAGCATCGACAATCTCAGTTGATGGCGTCCAAATATCTAAGTATTTGACCAAAAGTCTGACTCCGGCATTGGTTGAAACATTGACGTGGCAGGCGTCGTTTCTGACATTCGTGTAAGCATAATCAACGAACGGCAAAACGGTCGGTGTGGGCGCAGTGTCAACAAAACCAAGTCCCGTAGGAGCGGCAGGCAGCGAGATAGTTGTAGCAGCCGTAGTTGTAGTTGGAGAAGAGGCAGATGTAGCCACAATGGTCGTTAAAGTTAGAGTTTTAGTAATAGTTCCCGATGTTGTCGCAGTAACAGAAGATGCCTGGGAAGTTGTTGCCGAGACGGAAACACCGTAATACGCGGCGGATGAAGTGGTTGTAGTAGTAGTCCGTGGTGCACATTTTGATTTGGCTGCCGCTGCGTTGCTGGCAACGGCAGCAAGAAAACTAGTAACCAGGAGTATGTTCATTCTTGCTTTTTTCGCCAAGAGAAACGATTGCTTGTTTGGTTCCTGGGACAAATTTGTTTTCCACTGCTCATAAAATTTGTAAAAATTGAGGTGCATGCGCAAAAAGCCCTGACGAAAACCCTTAAGAAATTCATAAAAATGTTGACAAGTTACAAAAAAATAAATTAAGTTAAATAATTAGTCTATTCTTGAGATAGTCAGAGTTTAGATCCCATACAGTTCCTTTTGACAAACTGATACCATTCTCTCTACTTCAAAAAATTTTTCTGTTGAGAAAATAATTCGGAAACTTTTCATGGCATGCACCAAATAATTTTTTTTTTGGGAAACGACAAAACCTAAATAAAACACCAATATAGTATTATATGCCAAGCATCAATTATAAATAGAAACGAAAAATCATTGAAATGCAAAAAACTCTATTGTTATTACATGAAGATAAAAAAACTCTGAATGTATTATAACTTACTCCTGCCCTACATCAATTCATAAACACAACAATCACCAGATAATTCAAATAGCAAAATTTTTTCCGAAAGACTGGCGGAAGTTTGTATAGCAGAGTTTGTCAGGAAATTTTGTTTTTCCTTGGATTTCAGCATCGACAAGAGTTTGCGAAGCTAAATAGTTATTCTGCAGTGCCAGCAACATCGGTTGATCGCTGTACACCTGCTCTTGACAATGTCCGGCCTACTCTAATCTTGTCAAGAACAGAAATAGAGCTCAACGCAGAGCCACGGTTACTCACAATAATACCATCGATGCTGCTATCGTGTCTTCCGCCGCCATGATGTCCTTTAAAAAAACCTTCGTGGCAGTAACACCTCTATGTATATCATGCCAAGTTAACGCACCATCTTCTTTTGCTTGGAAGGTCTCTGTTTCCAAAACACTGGATTCGCGGGAATTTCTCAAGACAATATCGGAAGTAAATTAATATAATACGAATATTAAGATATTTATAAATTGAAAAAAAAAATGCGTATGGATCACTTCCTCCTCATTTACGCGGGAAATCCTCAATTACCGACGTCTCGCATATCAAAAGAGCCCTTAAAAAATATAGCAGCTAATTAGAACCCAACCGCAATAAAGTACGGCAACATCAGTGACAATAACTACTGCCGCTAGTGGTGTTATAGACCAAGTAAACGACAAAAGCAGCAACGGTTAGTTTTTGCATATTTACAGAATCGATCCAATGTATCTAGCAAACTCCGAATCAACAAATAAAGCCCAAATATTTCACCACTGAAAGCAAAAACAAAGGAAAAATTTTATTTTTATTTTGATCAGCACAGTTCCACATGGGTTAAAAAAAAAAAAAAAATCTTGTAAAGATGAATACAACCAGAATTGCGGAACAACAACAGCAAGTTACAGAGTTGGCAAGAGACTTAATTCAACAAGTATCAACGCGGATGGGGGTCGAAGAATCTAGGGGAGCAGAACTATTAGTCGCCATACTATCAGCGGTTTTGATATTATGGGTACTGTTGTTTATTGGGCCTGGAGTAGGAGGAAAGGTAACACTTACTCATGCAGCAGATACTGCATTGATTGGTGTATTTGACGGCACGAAAGTAATCAAGACACCGCTTTTGGCATTGATTCGAAGAAAGTGTCCAGCTTTGATTAAAGGTACTTTCCGGCCAACAGCTTGGCTGAAGGGTGGCCATATTCAGACCATCTGGGCTGCTATTCTCCAAAAGATTCCCGACTCGCGCGTTAAATACGACAGGTTGGGCTTTTTTGACCCGCCAAATTTGCTGACAAATGCATCCAAAACCCTAATAATCATTCCGTCCGATTGAAAAATTACAGGGAAATATTAGATTTGCCTGATGGCGGAATTGTTGCCATTGATTGGGCTCCACTAAACCATAGGGAAATGCCAAAAGATTCTGTAAGTTTGCATCACATCTGTAAAAAAAACTATATAAATTCATTTCAAAAAAACAAAAACGAAAAGCCAATCATTGTTTTAATGCACGGGCTGTCAGGTGGAAGCTTTGAAACATACATTCAAGACCAAATTCCAGGCGCACTCGCAAACGGATACCGCGTTGCCGCTTTAAACTATCGTGGATGCGGCGGTATTGAAATACGGACGCCAAAATTGTACGGCGGCTCATACACTGAAGACGTGCGCCAAATCTTAAAATACATTCACGCGAAAAACCCGGTATCTCTTTTGGTCGGGATAGGGTACAGTTTGGGCGCAAACATCTTGTTGAAAGCTGTTGGCGAGGATGGAGATAAGACGCCGTTAGTTTGCGCGATTTCGGTGGCGAACCCGTATGATTTGAATCTGTGTTTGAATTTTTTGCATAATTCAGTTGTTGGACGTGTTTATTCACGCGCGTTGACGAAAGCTATTCTCGAAGTGTTTTCAAACCATTTACACGTTTTCAAGAAGAATCCGAATTTTCACTCGCATTCGGCGCCTATTGATGTTTCGCAGGTCATGCGTGCGAAATTCGTAAATGATTTCGACGAGGTATTTGAC
>JADGJH010000354.1:8420-20420 GCA_027596945.1 Physocladia obscura
TTGTTTTTTTTTTATCTTGTTTTTCTCCGTTTCATTAAAAAAAAAAAAAAAAAACAACAATTTTCTGCACAAAAAAATGACTATGTTTGACCATTAACATGTTCAAACACATCCTGCCAGTGCAATTTTTGGAGTTACACTATCAAATTTTGCAGATAGCTCTGGGGACATTATGTTCACTGCTTCTATTATCATTCTACTTTTAAATGTTCTTTGTTCTTGTTTAAATTCAGATAAATAAAGGTGTTAATCTACTTATTAGTTTATTGTATATCCCAAAGTTTCACAGCATTTGGTTATGAATTGAAGGAGTTTTTTTTTGCATGTGTTTTCAAAAGTAAATGTTGATGTTTTGTTCATTTTTTGTGATCATTTTTCTCCTGATGATCACTGTGTTATCATCAATTTTTTTTCATAACACCAACAGCCATGTCAAAGAGGAAGCAACTTGGCAAAGAAAATTGGTCCAATAAACAAAGCCCTGAAATAGCTACTGATGGTTCATGACCCTCTGTCACTTCAAAGTGCAGGTAATCAAAAATTTAAATGTCCTATTCTCTCTATTTGGCTCGCCATTCCTCAACAGCAAAAGCTTGTATTTCAATTAGAAGTAAGTGATATTGGTATACTGTTCATATTAAATGATTTTATTGACAGCAAAACCCATGAATGTTGGTGGCATGGGTTTGGTCACAGAAACCAATTTGCAAACACAGTCCCCATCCTCCCAACTATCCCTTCCTCAGCACTCCAGCCAAATTGCCATTGTGAAAAAATGTCCAAAAATTGATGTTTGTGCTTCAGCCAGTTCCACCCTTCAGTCTCCCAATCTGCTATAAGCAAATCTCATCCATATGCCATCTTTATGTAAATCTAATTTTAGTGATTGAAAGAACAAACACAGCTTTTTGGTAGCTTTAATTGCTGGTTTGATGTCTTTGTTATTGTAATCCTTTAATAAATCAAATAAATTGTTATAATTGTCTTTGATCATTTTGTAATCAGCCATAGATATTGCTTCATTTTTTAAATTATTGTGAAACAATTTCTCAAATGGAATCTTTGAGTTTCAGAGCATATCCATTACATTCATCTATGTTTGTCTGTATTCATTTTCTTCTTGGACTTTGGATAGATTCAGGGTTACTTTGCGTGGAAATACTCCTTTTGATTCATGTGTTTCAAACGTCTTTAAGAAACCATCAAAGCTTGTACCAGGAGGCATTATGCAACAATATCTTTGAACATAAAGGACCCATTTGAAATCATTCTGTATTTGTTGTTATGTTTTATAATATCATTAGTTTCAATATTGACAGGCACTTTGAACAAAATTTGCAGTGTACCCAAGATCTGTCAGTTTGTTTCCTTTCCAATTTGTCTTTTCAACCCAAGATCTGTCAGTTTATTTTCTTTCCTATTTGTCTTTTCAAATGGTTCAGTCATTTTGTCACCTGTCATTGGGTTGCTATCACTGTTATTGTAACACTTTGGGCATCCATGAAAAAAGCAACCATTGAATTCATAAACTGTGTTGGTTTCAGAATCATATCAATCTATCTACATTCTATTTATCAATCCTTTCATTATGCTCAATATTTCAGCCCAATTCTGCTTCAATGCTCTTTAACCACAGCTTTTCTGCTTTGGGAATATTTCCATACTCTTTTGCTTGCTTTGTCGAAAATTGAGGCAAATATCTCTTCACAACATTTTTATCATGAGCTGTGGGTAATTGTTTTCTACAGGTATAAAGATGGTTCATGATCTTGTTCAGGAACAAATTGCGATAATAAAATATTGATAAAATATAAAAGCATAAAATAGAAAATGATCTCCTTCGAAAAATGATTCATGACCTTGATAGAGGTCAAAATTCAAAGTATAAGTCTCCACATTATGTCCGCAAAATCCAATCATTTTTTCTCAGATGATTCATTTTGTGGAACAGCTGGTATAAAATATTCAACATCAAAAAGATCACAAATAATATGACAACTGAAATCAAACTGTACCCGTCATACAACGGAAGACTTGCCGTTGTAAATCATGTGGCAGCTGCTCACATCGCCATGACGCCAAAAGAAATAGACAATCCAAAGCTGGTTGTCTTGCTTGACAATTCAGGCTCAATGGGAATTCAAGTTGAACGAATTGCCAATACTATCCTTCCAAACGCGTTCCTACTTTTGAAATACAAGCCAACTGATCGAGTTTCCCTCATTTCTTTCGAATCATCTTCTGTAATATATGATATGACTGTTGCAAAGCTCAGAACCTTCCGAATCAGAGCACAAGGGGGAACAAACATGACTCCGGGTATTCACAATCTTGCTTCTGTTCTTATGGATCTATTTGGGAATAATTCGGATGAAACTAGCCGTGAAATTCGGCTTTTGACTGTATCTGATGGAGAAGTGAGTGTTCATAAAAATTTTGCTTGATCCCAAATGAAATTTAATACCCAACAGGTTTACGACGTCAAACAGGCGCTTCAAGCAGCAGAGAACTTAGAAAAATGGTCACACGATTTACGCTTGAGTATAAACTCTCAGGCGATTCGTTTTCTTGTAAGGTCTTTCATTTGCATATTCTTACTTTAATTTCGCTTTCTCCAGTCGTCCGACTATGCCAATCCGGACACTCGTGCCTTGTGCTCTTTATTGCAGCTTAACAACGGTGCGTCACATGCCACTGCAATTGACGTTCGGTCTACCCTTCCAGATAAACTCGTTGAAGAAGCATTCGCTAATGCGTTCAGAAATTCGGAATCGTTGAAATTTTTCACTTTGGCATCAACTTCATCAATTTTCAAAGTAACACCATGGCAAAACGACTCGGTTGCAACATCTGTAATCAAGATTGCGACGGGAAAGAATTATTTTTGGATACCTGAGTCGGTCCGCTTTGATCCGTCGACGCTGACCGTTAACGGAGATTCTTCTGATATTACTGTATTTGAATACCCAATCGAATCAATATCTTGGAAGGGATATGAGTTGTTGCTGAAGGAAAAAATTGATGTCTTCATTAACCAAATCAAGGTTCTGAAAGTCTTGGACACTGAAGATGCCAAGGCGAAAGTTTCTGCGATTGTACAATACTTTGAAGGACTGGAAAGATATGTATCAGCAAAACAAAATTTGGAGGATGAAAATAATTCAGCAGGTTTTTTTCAGTTGTTTTCCTTTATCGCATTTTTGTAACAATTAAATTTGTTTTTTCAGATCAAATTTTGCCCAACAACGGATTAGCAAAGCGGGTTTCACGAATGAGAGCTACCGTGGAGAAGAAATCAAAATCAATTCTTCAGACACTCCTTGAAATCGCAAATGACAACAAAGTGGGTCAGCTTAATTCTGCACAACAAGCAGCATATCTGAGATCGATGGATGTATCAAAAAATTCAAAAGTCAGTGGATTTTTTATTTTCATTTTATTTTAGTAGTTAATAAAGAGATGTTATATTTCAGAGTGTCGCAAAAAGAGCGATTAAATCCACTTCCAGTCTCGATTTTGACTCTATTGCACGGATAGAAGTTGCAGCGATGTATCGACACCTCTCTGAACTGGATGACGTTGATGATTCTGCTCACGAAAAATCTTTTTATTCTTTTGACACTACTCTTGGAGGCATAAGAACCGTCTGTAGTCTTGTTGAAGATGGTTTCATTAACGACATGAGCTGCAATCAAATTTTAGAGTTGTTGAATATTGTTGGAATTCCATGTGAACACCAAATTGGGTATAATTATAAACAGAGATTAATTTTTAACTTACCGAATTATTTTTTTCCTTACAAATATTTATTTACTTCTTAGAGACTATCCTGATGCAATCTCGTTTTATGTCGACAAGATTCATTTCGGCTCTTTCATATCATTGTCAGATATTCTTGTTCACCAAGTTCAAGGAGGCAGTCAGCTACTCACTCCAGGTACCAACTTTCCTATCATCAACGCGATTCCGTTTTTTGAAGATCCGCGAATTGCCAAATTTTACAAGAAATATGCACCTCGCTTGTTAGAGTTCACAGCAAGTATTGGCATGCGGCGTGTAATTGCCGATATTCCAATGACATTTGGTTATACAATATTGGGAGGACTTTGGAGGCTGATTGAACTCATCAAGACTAATCGAACTGAGCAGTGGGCAAAAATTCTTGTTGGAATGGCAGAATCTGCAAAAATATGTATTGGAGGATATTTCAACTATATGTTGCCGTACTTTGATCCATTGTCTACAAGCAAAAATGATGGCAATATTGCGAATCTTTGTTCGGCGGGAATAACTGGATGCCTGATTCCTATCATGTATTTCATCAAAGCAACGGCTCCTCAGGCTGAAAGATTTCAATCTCAGATGCTGCCGAGGGTGCTACGCGCTCTTTATTCTTACGAAATCTGGGTTTGTATTCGCAGAATGTATCGTCATCAGCAAAACTCTGATGAAATTATTGACGGTATACTTGAAAAGCTTTTGTCAATCGATATTGAAGCAACTCGAACTCCACTGTTACCCCTCTTTGAACCAGACCCTGATTTACCAAATTTTAACGAATCATACACTGTTAACGAGTCGTATCTCTCTGAACTCAAGAAGAAATTCTATTTCGTGGATAATATTTACTTGCTTGGTCCGGTACTCTCTATTCTCACCGACGAATCGACGACCACATTCGAAAAAGTTAAAAAACTTCAAAGCGGTGTTCCGGACCCATCGGAAAGCAACATAGCCACATCAATGAAGATTGGATATGATTATAGCTCGTTTCAGCTTTACAACATTATTGCAGCTTTAGTTTACAAAACCAAAGCGTCGCGTTGTGAAGAAAATGGTGACAACATGCTGCTTCCGGATGTAGTTAACCAGAATGCTGGAATATCAATGATCACGGATTATATTCGAGGGCGCCATGCACAACGATACGCGTTAGATTTGAAAAACAAACGTGACAAGGAAAATGACTTTTTGACCAAAGATCTAGTGACTCTCCTTGTTGGAACCAACGATTTCAGCATCTTTTGCAACACGTTACGCGATGGACTTCAAAAAGGAGATTGTTTGGCGCAAATTACGCACCCGGGATCCAACGGCTTTGCTGAATTGCTGAATAAAGTGCTCAATATTGATGGATCTGAAGTTCCTGTGCAACTCGGAAAGCTGTGGGTTATTTTATTGGGAAGAAAACCCGGAAGTAAAAAAATGAAAGATACTGGAGAAATAATTTGGAACAACGGAAATGTACTGATGTTTGCTGAGTTGGAAAAATTTGAGAGAGTATTTGAGGTTAAATGCAAAAAGAAAGTTTGGGTCGAAGCTCTTAAAGAGTACAAAAAGCGTAGATGTCACGTTTATAGGGATGGATACAATCGCCATGGACATGGAAATGAAAAACCTTCGTATTGGGCACTTGGTTTCGAATCTTTAGATCAAATGAAACAGTTAGCCCGCAAGGAAGAATACGCAGCTTATGTGTTGATCCATAAACACTGCTGTGGACTGTGATATATGGAATTAATGTGTCAGCTATTTAGGCAGCATTAAAATTTGACGTTCATAACATTGTTGGAATTACGATATATTAAATAAATTTGATATAATTACTTTCATTTTATTGAATTTTTATAGCAACCAAGGAATACCAATCTCAATAAAATTGATTCATCAGTTTCCACGACCGCTGTACACTTGGCCATTTGGAATATCACTAATGTTAATTCCAACCATGGCTTCGCCCAGATCCTCTGACACTTCAGCAAGAACTTTTGGATTATTGAAGTTTGTAACTGCAGAGACAATGGCTTTTGCGCGTTTTGCTGGGTCCCCTGACTTAAAGATTCCTGATCCAACAAACACTCCATCCATTCCGAGTTGCATCATAAGGGCTGCATCTGCTGGAGTAGCAACACCACCTATTAAATCGAGTTCAGAAAAGCTTTTCCTTTCCGGAGCAATTCCAAAATATGAACAAAACCTGCAGCAAAGTTGACGACTGGAAGACGTCCAAGTTTTTTAACCTCTTTGACCAGATCCAAAGGAGCCTGAATTTCTTTTGCATATGCGTAAAGTTCTTCTTCTTGGAGACTTTGCACTTTACGAATTTCGCTCATGAGGGTGCGTGCATGGCGGACTGCTTCAACAACATTTCCAGTCCCGGCTTCACCTTTTGTTCTAATCATGGCTGCGCCTTCAGCGATACGTCTCAATGCCTCACCTGAAATAAAAAGTTTTGACGTCATTCAAAAAAAAATTACAGAAATGGCGCGATCATCGAATATTAAAAAATTTGCTGAAGACAACAAACCAAGATTTTTGCATCCACAAACGAAAGGAACTCCAAATTTTTGTTTGTCAATATGGTGCGACTCATCGGCAGGCGTGAGAACTTCGCTCTCGTCAATATAATCAATGTCAATACTTTCGAGGATTTGAGCTTCAACAAAATGTCCAATTCGTACTTTTGCCATCACAGGAATTGAAACGGCCGCTTGAATCTCGCGGATCATTTTCGGATCAGACATACGCGCGACACCACCTAAAAAATAATTAAAATAATCTTTCCAAAAAACTGTATCAAAATACTTCTTATTTACCGTTTTTGCGAATATCGGCAGGAACTCTCTCTAGAGCCATTACCGCGCAGGCACCAGCTTCTTCAGCGATACGGGCTTGCTCGGCATTAATCACTAGTTCGGTTGGGGATTTGGGGAATGAGCGTAAACTTTGGATTGGCAACGGAATAAACAAAACAAACCGTCCATAATAACTCCACCCTATTCAAAAATAATATTTTGAATACTCTAGTCAGTTCAAACCGTCGGAGAAACAGTGATTTGAAATCAAGATTGCGAACCAACCTTCAGGTTTTGAGCCAAGCCGGCCTTAAGCACAAATGTGTTCTTTGCAAGAGCAGAATCAGCTACTGCTGATTGCAAAGCCGGCGCAACAAGATTCGAAGGAGTCTGGAAGCTCATTTTTGTTGTCAAAGCTTCTTTTTTGGGGTAAAGTAAACTTTAAAAATTTTGACTTTTTCAATCTCAGCGTTTTTGCTTTTGCCGATCTCCCGATCTCCATCGGAAACATTCGAATCATTCATCAAGATAATCTCATATTCATCGAAATTTATTTTTCATCTCCTTCAAATGCTTTTTTTTTTTTCTCTCTACTTTTCGTTGGAAATAAAGTAAAAACAAAAAATAACACACATAATTTTGGTTACTTCAACAAGTTTATGTCCTCAAAAAAAAAGTCATATAAAAAGTATGTTTACATCCAAAAGATTGCGTGGCACTTCTTTTTTGTCCTACTAGAATGGGAATTTTTAGATCTGTTTCCACACTTACTCTACTTTCGGAGTTTTCGGCTCTGGCAGATGCAATACACTGGGATTTGTATCTTCACCTATGTCGAAAAATGTTGAAAACTCCTTATTAGAATTTAACCTGAACTGTTGTTGCTGTTGTTCTTGTTGAGATTGGTTTTGTATATGTTGTCCAAGCGCATTTTGAAAGTTATTTTGCTCATTTTGCTCTTGATACGCCTGATCTTGTTGTAATTGTTGCTGTCGGTACATAGCGTTTGACGCCACCATCATTGAGAGAAGTGTCATTAATATCAAGGTATCAGAACTTTATAATGGCACCAGCTCTTGAATCAAATCCGAAAGGTCTTCAGAATGCTGTTGCTGCTGTAGTGGCTGCGAATATGATTGGCAATCCTGCTGTTGGCGCTGATATGTCAGGCAATTCTGTTCCTGAAAATTTTGATGAGGGTTGTATTTTGGCTTTTCTTGCTGCTGTTCATATTGCTGAAATATAAAGCTACTTCGTGAAATTTCACTTTGTCCACTGAAAGTAGCGGCAATTTCAGCTTTTGCAATTTTATGAACCCTTAAGTATAATGATAACCTATCAACTTGTGTAAAATTCTTGCTACAATGTTGTTTTCGCAAATTGTTTTGCTCACAACCAAACGCGCTGCAGGTAAAAATTTGTCTTTCATCTGACTTACTCTGCACATCCGGTGATGTTTCCGGTGATACTGGAATATTTTTACTGCCATCGATTCCAACGGGACTTGGTATGACGCGACTACAACTACAGCTATTGTACTTTGAACTGCCTTCAAGAAGGCTTAGCGGAGCGATCAACGGATTTGGTTGTTGCAGCAGACTTACACTTGCACCATTTGAAGCTTGCTGATGGCAAAAGTTTGGTTTCACTTGACATGATATGATTTCCAAGAGTTTTTTTTTGTGATTTTGCCGTTACTTATGATTTCCTGTTTGAGCATGGAGCTGATTAAGGGCTTAAAACAAGATTAACTTTGCAAATTAGCTTGATACAAGCAATAAAACCCACTTGATTCTGTTTCCCGCTCTTTTGTTATTGGAGACACCTCCCAGAAAAGAAAATATTAAAAATCAGAAAATCGGAAAGTGTCTTGCGCCAAGAAATCAAACGAACTTCAAAAATTGAAGTTTAATGTTGTTATATATGTTAAGTATACATCGCCTGCCATTATTTCTGCTTTTGTGATGGTCTGGCTTTTTATTGATATAAAATCAAATTTGAACAAATTAAATTATTTGAATCCAAATTTTTTTAAAGACGCTATAAAATTTCACCGAATTATCTCTCGTTAGTTTATTTTTAATTTCTAATTCGCCCAAATAGATTAAATATTGGAATTTTTTCGTAGTTCAGTTGTGACCTAATCACAAATTGCAAATCAATTGTCTTGTGACACAATAAATGAACAATATTTTAGATCGTTAAATAACGCGCGAGATCCTGACAGTGAAGTGTCACTGAAATCGCCATGAGAAAGGTAGCCTTGTCAATGAAATAAACGCGAAATTTCAAACGTTAAAAAATTTAAATGCAGTTTCCGTCAAGCAGAAATTGACAATCTGAAAAGCGCTTTTAAAATTGAATAGAATAAGCAACTTGCAAAAATTGGAGACAGAGTAAAGTTTTTATTCAAAACCCATTTTGCCGAAATACTGATAGATTTTTTTGATCTGCTGCTTTTGCCAACTCAGGAATATTCACTGTATAATGATTAAAGATTAACTCACATATTTTTAAAGACAGGAAATATGAAACTTACAATACCGATCCATTATCATCCACAACGTATTCCAAGCACTTGCACTGCTCAAAGAATGCATCTGTAAAACCATTTTCTCATAATCTCCATTAACCTCAACACCACCTTCAACAACGCTCTTCACATTTTCTTCCTGTGCTTCCAGCACCGCCACAAGCTGTCGTGCGGCATCAGAATAATTTCCCAACTGAACAAACGCAATCGCTACATTATAGCGAGCACGCAAGAATCCAGGATTCAATTCCAACGCACGGCCATACGCTTCGAGCGCCTTACGTGGATCCTTGCTGTTTGCAAGCGTGGCGCCGAGTTTGTTCCAGAGCATATAGTCTTGCGGGTGTATTTTGAGGCAGGCCGCAAAACAATCAACGGCTTTGGAGTGCTCGCCGCTGATATTGAACAACACTCCGAGTGCCATTTGAACTCCTGCATCCAACTTGGTCGAGTCGGAGTTGGTACGAGCAGCTGCAATGTATAGGTTTGCTAGGTATTCGTGGTGGTTTGTTACTGATGCTGAAGCAGATGATGAGAGGAGGTGTGAGTATTTTGGATTATTGGCGATCCAGGATTCAAGTGCTTTGTATGCCTCTGAGAACATGTTTTCATTTGTGTATGAGACTGAAAGCGCGATCCAGCTGTCCAATAATGATGGGTCGAGTTTTGTTGCGTTTCGCAATGCACTAATTGCGGCGTTTTCGTTTTCGTTCTCTTGCTGTCGCAGACCAAGATTTTTCCATGATGTTGCGTCAAGAGGGTCAATTTGTGCAGCGGCTTCAAGGGAGAGGATTGAGTCTGTTAAGTTCGCGTGACGAGAAATATCTTTGAGCTGCGAAAGAGGGACATTGCGCACATATGGGTTTGCCATAATGAAATCATAGTTGTGTGAAATATCTTGCTGTTCTTGTTGCCGCCGCAACATTTCTGCCACAGCGTTTTGATCAATGTTTGTATTCCATGATTGTTCGAGATCGTGCCATTCTTTTAAACGCGCTTTTTCGATGGCGGGATTGCTTGGTGCTGCCGACATTGCAGACGGCCCTGTTCCAGTAACATCGAAAAACTCTTTGAAACTTTCCTCTATCATGGGGTAATCTTCAGTATCCTGATTTTCTTGTCGAGTTTGCTGTGGCGAATCAGCTTCTACTCCTGCCGGTTCTCCATAATGTACAAACTCGCTACGCCATTCATATGGCTTTTGTTGCTCTGCAGTTAACTCTAACCCGGCATACCCTGCCCCATCATCATAATACCAACCACTGCTACCATTTAATCCAGCACCAACATTTTTAACCCAATCATCACTCGTACTCAACACAGTTGGCTGTTTCGCGGCTGTCGCAATAGGAGCCCCTTGCCCATCTCGCGCCATCTCAACAACCTTATTATTCTCAATCCCAACCTCACCATCTCGAATCTGCTTCATAAACTCCATAAATTTCGAGTTTGCAAATTTCGAATTCGTGGCGCCTGCAGATGTCTCAACCGTGGCAACAAGATGTGCGGCACTTTGGGCCAGCAAGGATGCAGCATTTTGGCCTTGAATATCGACAGCTGGTTGTTGTTGTTGTTCAGGGCTTGTCGTGGCGGTAAATTCGGCAGTTAAATCTTGTTGGTCTTGAATATATGTTGGTGTTGTTGCGGTGATTGAGGATGAAGCCTTGTCGAATGCGCGTTCAAAGAAGGCATCATCTAATGGATTTGCTGGTACAAGAGAAGAAATTGCAGCGGAGTTATTTGCAATGCCACGAAATTGTGGTATTGATTGCAGGGGTTGGATAGGAAACTGTTGGAATTGGAGATTTTGAGAAAAATTGTTTCGATTTTCTATATAATTATTTTGTAATTGATCGTGTTTTTTTATAAAAGGTTGAAGTTGAATCGGAATCTGGTTTCGTACAGCAGCTTCTGAAAGAGGGAAGAAAATGAGAATTTGCTGACAAATGACGAAAACCAACCTCGCGCTCGATGAAAAACTTCATCAAGCATTCCAAACTGCGAAAACTCATCTGAAATATTCATATTCTCGATATTAACGGAACGTTGTTGCATATTATTTGATTGATGGAGGGTTAGCGGCGGTGAAACAATCAGTTCTTTGCGCATTTGGCTGAATTCGAATGGAGTCTGCGCCATGGGAATTTTGCTTTGCTGTGCACGATTCTGGGCAAAAAACGCCGCCGCGTCATTCGATATGTTCAACTGGGTATTCTGAAATAAATGGTCTTCAGTTTTAGGAATTAGCCAAACGGCTTACTCACCCGGCCGACTAAACGCTCGCCACTCGATCCGAGATTTGATCTTTCGCCAAGTTGCGCTGTGAACGGCGAAACTGACGAGGACACACTGTGTTGCACGAGATTCTTCAGTGCATTTGAGTTTGATGTTGAACAAGATGCTGATGAATCCATGTGTTTTTGAAAAGAAATTCAAGGGTTGTACTTCATTGTCTCATGGGACATCGTTTCTGAAGCTTTTTATTAATGCCGGCACTCACTACAAAACCACGGCAAAAACGCCAGAATGCTATCTTTCCTCTATACCTAGCAAAAATAAAGTAAATAAAAAATAAAAAGGGTGCTCCTAAAAATTCCATAATTTTACTCCTGTCTTGATCGAAATCTCTAATTGTTGATAGTAAGGAAAATCCCACAGAAGAAACTAACCGTTCTCGAGCCAGAAAACTTGCTTCTCAGAAAAAAAGATAAATCGAATGAGTAAAGCAAAACTAAAAAACAAAAATATACGTAACCCCAAGTCAATTTTTTTTTCTTTTCCAACCTAATAATATTAAAACAAAAAAGATGGGGTGAATGGTGAAATAATCAGAAATGCGAAAGAGAGAGCAAATCTGTAAAACAAAGAGAGAATAAAATTCAAAAAAAAAAA
>JADGJH010000355.1:593-20417 GCA_027596945.1 Physocladia obscura
CTATTTTGTTTTTGTTGATTAATCAAACGGAAAACAAAAACAATCCCCCCCTCACACCAGCGCACATTCATCAATGAGAAACTATCAAAAATAAAGACCGCAAAAGTAAAAACCGCTTCCGAAACAATATTTTGCGAAAGCGTCGAATCGGGACACAGCTCCCAACCCGAAGCCGCCGAAATCGCGCAACACCTGATAATCGCCGCCGGCACCAGCAAACGCATGGACTCGCAATGCAAATATGGCGTCGTTGCGCGCGGTGACGCTGGCATCTACCTCCGCATCCCCGTCAGCGACACGTACGAGGAAAAAATCTGGGACCATGCTGCCGGGACGCTGATTGTCGAGGAGGCCGGCGGCGTTGTGACGGATGTTGAAGGAAAGCCGCTGGATTTTAGTGTTGGGAGAACACTCAAGAATAATAAAGGGGTTGTTGCGGCGACGGCAAGGATTCATAAAGAGGTTTTGGAGGCTGTTAAGAAGGTATTGTGGGCGAAGCCAGTAAATGGAGGTGCGGTCGGAATTGGTGCAGTTGCTGATGACGTGTTGGAGGCAGCTGCAAAAGAGGTTGCAGATGCTGTTGCAGAACAACAGCAGCAACAGCAACAGCAGGTAGAAGTGGCTGCAATGATAGTTGAGACTGCAGTGGGATCAGTCACAGGAGAAACTATTGTAGACACTGTCATGGTGGAATCTTCTGGTGTGGAAAATGGTGGACAGAATTAAGAATCAATAAAACCAGTCTTTTTTTGTTTTTTTCCCAAGACGTGAACATATCGTGCTTGAGAACGCCGTGCTGCTTGCATGGTTTTGGTGTTGCAGTTTGCAGCAATTGCGTTGGCGACAAAACCATTGTTAAAGTGATGTGATCAGAGCCAAAATAAGTTGATTTGTTGGAGGAAGATCTCAAATATTGTTTTGCTTTTTTTGAATCATCGACAAAAAAAAAAACTAGGAATAGAATCTGATACTTTTACAAAATTATTCAGTCCCATTCTGACTCATAACGACCTCTATCCTGTCCAGAAACCACTAAAATGAAAACTTTTCAGACAGGTTGATCAACCTAAACTGGAATTCCTATTTTGATTTCAACTGTTGCAATGCATCTGGAGACCCAACATCCTGACACTGGGTTTGAATTGACAGGTTCCAGAAATATGCCAGTGTATGTTAGTTCTTCAGATATGTTATCATTGCTGAAGTATTGTATGATTGCTGCAGTATTTAGGCAGTGCTGGATATCAGTTTGAGTCTACTCCATAAAGTGAGCTGGATCAAAATATATTGGTTCCTGTTGAGTCGACTTGAGAGTCATGAGGAGAAAGTTGTCAGAACTGTAAGTTATCAATTTTTAGATGATTTTGTAGTGCTGCTGTGTGTTTTACTAGCACTGCATTTGCATTTCCCCCTTAGAAACCTGATAAAAATCACATCAATGGGATAATGTAACAGTTTTCTAAAGGTATTTATAAATTATTCATTTTCAATGGCAACATCTGTTGCAATCTATGTCACGATTGTATGTAATAAAGATTTTTTTTCTGACAAGATTCTCTTCTTTATTCTTTTTCTTCCATTGTCCAAAAATTTCGCAAACACAAAATAAAACCCAATCACTTTTTTCAGCCATTTTCCTTATCACACAAAGTACATGTCAGAAATGGTAATTCTCTGTTAATTGTGTTTGACAATGGTTTTGGCAATAAAGAATCAAGTTCATCTTCCATATAGCTTGAATTTATACTACCTTCAACAACATCTCAATGGTATCTTTATTTTCATTTGCCAATTGAACAAATTTGTCAATTGAACAAAATTGAAAATGGAATTTCTTCAATTTCAAATGATAATAATGAATAATTTGTCTGTCTTGCAACCAACAACAAGACTTTGAATGAATTGAATCAAGAATGAAAAGCATTTATGTAAATGAAGATATTTTATTATTGCATAGTGATAACTTATGCAGACACCTGTCATTGTCCCATTCATCCAAAAGCATAATCCATGTATTGTAAAGTGTCCTTTACAATGACTAATTAACATTACATGTGATTTGAATTGTATTTTCTGATAAAGGAAAGTAAATGTATTGACACTTTGTGAGCAAAAATGTGTTAAGAGAAAAACTTTAGCACACTAGGGTGCACTTAAATGAATCTTAAAGCAATAATATATAATTAAATTGCATGTCTTTGTGCAAAAGTGTGCCAGTGTGTGTCATTTTGTGCCAGAGTTATGTGTTGGTAAGCAAATGTAAATGACATTGTAAAATAGCAATTATAAATGTAAAAGTGTATTTAGAGTATTTATTGTGTGTGTCAACCAGCACCCATCAAAAGTCAATCTTGTGGAATTGACTTGCAAACAATGCACAATCAACAATTTTCCAAATGTTGATGGCTGATTCAATGGAACAGCCAAAGTGACTCAAAAATTGACATTCTCATTTATGAAAGCAGCAAATAGAAAAGTTGGCTGATACATCCAGATATGGTGATGTAAGTTTGACTATGAGTTGGATTTCAATTACGGTTGACATTTTTGTGCAAAAAATAATTGAATGTGACTCACGTTTCATTCCACATTTGACTTTGCAGTACTTTATTTCTAACAGTTTGATTTGTCTTGTTTAGTGAATTGAAATTTAAAATTTTTCCCATGGTTTGTGAAAATCTGACATCAAGGGTCAGAAAATGAATGCATTTGAAAACAAACAAAAGCAATCAAAACCAATAAAAAAAAAATTAATCAAATAAGTGAAAGAATAAACCAAGGTCAATGACATTGAAAACCAAAATCACTGAAAGCAATTTGAAACAATTGCAAAAAAAAAAAAGTAACTAAAAGCAATCAAAAAAAACAAATGAAAGCAAATAAATACATCAGAAAGTAAAAAATGAAATCTAAACAAAACAAAACTGGTCTAACAGACAATGTGGCACCAGAATGATCAACTGTTCAAACATTGTGTGTGGCAGAGATGCTTAATAAATTATATATTTCATAATTTTATTTAAGAATAGCTTTCACACAGCAAAATCCAAAAAATATTGGAATCTCCCAGCATGCCTACAAACAGGGTTTAGTTGGCAATCATCTATAATTCTCTTGGAAACTCCAAATATTTAAAGTATTGAATCAGTTAACTTAAGCCCATACAGCTACCAGCAACCCTACTACTTCTCTTCTATAATTTACCATAGCTTTACAATTGTTCCCATTCTACTATTCAAAAATTTATTTCAAGCCTAATAAAGTCATACATGGGGTGCCCAAAGTTGTTCCTTGTCTGTTTCAGATTAAAGGAATCTATTTTAACAAATAAATGACAATAAAGAAAAATTTCACCAACTATCATTGATGCAAATGTTAATCAGATTCATTTTGATACTGGGAAATGGGGTATACAAAAGGGAGTTCGGGACTTCTGGTAATCTTTCAACAAAAAAATTTTTCATGTTACATACTTGTCAGTCACCTATTCATGTTTAATTTCATTGCCATTATTGTTCATATTGCAAAAAAATATCAGAAATATTGGTAGGGAAATTTTCTCTTTTCCAAAATCTAATTTGATTCACATTTCAGTCCCGTGAAAACAAAACTCGAAAATGGGACTTTATCAGTCAAAATAAATCACGAAACAGTTTGAAAACACAGTTGTGACCAATCAAGCACCTGAAACTTCTCCAAAGCCGTCCACCTCAAGCGCCACACAAAAATCCGCAAGTGTCAAAGAAATGGCAGCAGCGAAAATTGACAAATTGGAATCCAAAGTTTGGAACCCAAACAGCCCTGATTCTTGGGAAGCAGACATGCGCGGATATCATGCCGTTAAAGATAGTGAATATACGCTCCCCAGCGATGAAATTAAACAAAATCGGTTGGAGGTACAGCATTATATTTTTCGAGCCAGATTTGATGGGTACAGCTTTTTTTATTATGTAATTTTTTTTTTCTCTTCTATAAACAAAAACTTCTTTTCTCATTCATTTTGAGATATTGTGTGTCCTGAAGCGAAAGAACTGGTCAAACTTAACGGTACAAGAGTTCTCGACGTTGGTTGTGCGAAAGGATTCTGGTTGGAAAGTGTCAGAAAAGAATATCTGTTTGGCGAATAGTATGGCGTTGATATTGCGGAAAATTTAGCAACCGAAGTTTCAGGAAAAAAACGCCGTGAATATTAAATTCGGTAATGTTTTGGAGCGTTTTCCTTGTGAGTACTTTCATTCAACTTCTTATTATTATTAAATTCTGTTATTCTAGATGAAGATGATACGTTTGATTACGTTCATCAGCGTATGCTTGTCCTGGGAATGCCAAAAGATCGGTTTCCCGATGCTCTGAACGAGCTCATCCGCGTAACAAAACCAGGCGGCTGGATCGAGTTAGTTGAAGCAGACATAATGATATACCATGCTGGTCCATATGCCCAAAAATTCAGCGCGGCCTTGCTTGGCGCAATGCAGGCACGCGGTCTCAACTGCTACGCTGCCACGAATTTGGAGTGGTATGTGAGCGGACTGACTACCAATATTTCCAATCAGGAAATCAAAACTACACAGTAGCCAATTAATGAAGAAAGTCCATTGGGAAGATTGTGCGGACGGAATGGGAAAGCTGGATTTCTTGCAATGGAGGATTGGATGCATAAATCTATGGGTATTACGCGCGAAGAATATCGCAAGCTTTTGGGGAATTGTTTTAATGAAGTTATCGAATACCAGTCGTTTGCGGCTCTATTTTCAAGTTCAAAAGAAATAATCCTTGAATACTTGAGAAAGACAAATAGATATACATTTTCTGTTTTCAAGACCCTAGGAGCTAATTATGCGTGTAATTATAGTCATAGAACTCTTGGTCTTCGGATTAGAACAGAAATCATGATGCTTGTGTTGCTTGGTCCCAGTATTTCTGAATGGTCGAAAGACCAAGCTGCTGACAGTCAATTGAGGCCAACAGCTTTTCAATAATTACTGTTACGAAACACTCAATTTTTTTTTCTTCTTTTTGAGTGTCTGATGCTTCAAAGTGTTTGAGGAATTTTTTGAGTGTGATGCTCCGTTGATAAATTCAATGTTTCCATTTGGTCAAAAAAAAAAAAAAGCTGAAACCACAATATGTCAGAGTTCAACATTGACGGACGATCTATCCTAGTGACAGGTGGAGCGGGATTCATGTAAGGATCAACTAGGATTTGAAGAACAAGAGCCTGCTGTTTCTTCAATTGTATCACCAAAATGTCAGCCACCAAATTGAATTTTAAACTTAGCGGATCGCATGTTGTCGAACGGCTTGTGTCCGAGCACCCAACCTGTCAAGTGTTTGTCATGGATAAAGTCGACTACTGCTCGTCAATGGCAAATCTGGCTGCTGTGAGTTCTTCTGAAAACTACCATTTCATCAAGGTATTGGTAAATTTTTTGCGCCGATATACCCGACAACAAAACAAAAACATACAGTATTAAAAAAATGTTCACTCTTTAACATCCATAGGGTGACATCACATCATCTGATTTTGTAAACTATATCATGGTCGAACACGCTATTGACACGATCATGCATTTCGCTGCCCATTCACATGTTGACAATTCGTTTGAAGACTCGCTTGACTATACAACTACAAACGTGCTTGGAACACATGTACTGTTGGAAGCTGCGAAACGAGCAGGTGTAGCACGGTTTATTCATGTTAGCACTGATGAAGTGTATGGGGAAGTTCAGCCGGGACAGGTTTGTTTTGTTTTGTTTTCTTTCTTTTAGTTTATCAAGGAAAAAAAAGGCAAACTGCACAGAAGACAGTATTCTTGCGCCGACAAATCCGTATGCCGCAACGAAAGCTGCAGCAGAAAGTTTGGTGATGGCATATCACAAGTCTTTCAAGCTCCCTGTTATCATTACGCGGTCGAATAATATTTATGGACCGTACCAGTATCCAGAGAAGATTATTCCAAAGATTGTGTGCGCGTTCTTAAATGGAAAAAAATTGTAATGTTTATAACAAAGAAGAAAAATTTTTTATTATGTTCTAACACATTTTCTACAGTTTCATTCATGGCGACGGTAGTAACTCAAGACATTATTTGCATGCTTTCGATGTAAGTGAAGCCATGCTTACAATTCTGAAGCGTGGAATAATCGGCGAAACGTACAATATCGGATCTGATACTGAACTCAGTAATCTGCAACTCGCGCGATACCTCCTTCTTCAGCTCGATCTAATCAAAGTTTCATATCCAACAACAACAGCAATATTAACAAAGACAAAAGAAGATGAGGGCATGCAAAAAATCAAAGCAAGTGTTCCACTTACAGTGTTGGGAAATTTGACTGGAGTCGGGAACCCGTTGGATGGCGAGGAGCGGTATCTGGAGTTCGTCGCAGATCGGCCGTTTAACGATCGACGATATGCGATCGATTCCGCGAAAATTCATGCTCTGGGGTGGAGGCCACGCATTTTGTTTGAGGATGGAGTTAGGCAGACCAGTTGAGTTTGCTTTATTATTTTTTTGATGCGTTTGGTAATCTGTATGTAATTATAGTCGAGTGGTATGCTAAGAACTGGGATACTTGGTGGAGCGAGGATGTTGTAGAGTCGTCGTTGGCGCCACATCCAGCTAAAGTTATTGTTCGACGTGAACAGATGGAGTAGTTTTTTTTAATCAAAGTTTTGTTTTGTCGGTGGATTTTTTATTACTATTATTACATCCTTTTCAACAAAGTTTAACAATTAATAACCATTGGAAAACTTCAAAAATGAACCAAATGATAAAACCAAAATATCTTTGGTCTAGGCGACAGATTGTGGTTTAGTATTGGAACAAATTTATTCAAATCAAAAAATAGCCTGAAAAAATTAGTCCAACCAATCCAAACCAAAAATACAAAAGCAAGATAAAAAACAAAGTACATGGGCACAATTGACAACCACACAAAATTAACAACCTGCTGGATGTAATTGAAGACATCCTCCCATCTTGTACCAATGAATGGGAGTAAATGGATACCCAGTAAGTAGCATTCAGTTACAATCAGGACATTGATGCCTCAAGAACAAATTTAAGAAGCTGTGCAACCACAAAAAGTCAACTGGCAACTCTATGTGCCTCTTCAGTGGTATGAAAATTTTGCTGAACATATTGCCATTCACTGGAAATGTTCAGTCACAAAGTAAACTTCTCATTGATTCTCTCAAAATAAGCAGCTCATTTTGCTCTCATTCCATGATCCTGGGCAGTTATGCTTCATCCATATAATTGCCCCTGTTTGCAATGATTATGGAATAAAGAAGGATATATAACACAGCGAACCATCAACTCCGAAAAAAAAAAAACTCCAGTAACTAGAATAAAGAGAAGCTAGCCATTATACACAGCATTCAGTTTGCCAGCTTCTGATGTCTCTTGAACACAATAGTTCTTTCTGTTAATGAAACTAAACTTATTTGTCACTAACGGCTCATGAACTTCCTTTTTTTCAGCCAAATTTGCTGCTGTTGAAAAGATGGCAAAGATTATAATTTTTAAATTAAAAATATAAAATAAAATAGCCAGCAGTAAAATTCCAGAGACTCAAATAATGGTTTAAGAATTTTAAGAGCTGGGAGCCATTAGGAAAGAGTTGTCAGAAGTACAAGTCATCAATTTTTAGATGATTTTGTAGTGCTGCAATGGGTTTCATTATTTACATTTACACTGCATTTACCCTGCTTTAGCTTTTTCCCCCTTAGAAAACTAATAAAAATCACATCAATGGGATGGTATGGCAGTATTTTAAAGGTATTTCTAAATTTTTCATTTTCAATTGCACCATCTCAATGGTACCTTTATTGTCATTTGCCAATTGAACAAAATTGAAAATGGAATTTCTTCAATTTCAAATGATAATAATGAAAAATTTGTTTGTTTTGCAACCAACAAAAAGAGTTTTGAATTAAATCAAGAGTGAAAAGTATTTATGTGAATAAAGATATTTTATTATTGCATAATGATAACTTACGCAGACACTTGCAATTGTCCCATTCATCCAAAAGCCCAATCCATGCATTTGAAAGATTTTGGAAACAAGGAAGAATGAAATTTCTTTGTGAAATTTCCTTGTGGACAACAGAATTTCGCTCTCAGATTTCTCAGAAGGAAATTTCACAAAGACATTTCCTGTTTCCAAAATCTGTCTATTGTAACGCATCCTTTGCAATGACAAATTGACACTATGTGTGTACATATGTTACTTGAATTCTATTTTATTATAAATGAAAGTAATGTATTGAAGCAAAATAGGGATTCATTATGATACTTTATTGACACTCTGTAAGCATAAATGTGATATTGTTTAATTTTAATAGTGGCAATGGATGATTTGTCAGCATTAGAGTAAAATAAAGTAGTAACTATTGGAAAATTATTGGATGAAAGGTATAAAGATAACTGTTTGACCTACAGTGATGGTTGTTTGCACAAAATTATCAATGGAATCACTTCACATTTGAAGCTGTCATCAAAAGGGAAGGCGGCGTGGATTCAACAGGTGGTAAGCCTGTAGAAAAATTTGCTTTATTCTAAAATTTTGAAAACCATTAAAGTCCTTTATTAATAGCCCACAAAACTTGAGTCTGTTTGATTCAGAGCATTACATAAAATGGGCTAATGCATCAAATTTTTGATTATTGCAACAATGAGCAACCACATGTATACAATCCTTGTTGAGTCAACCATTGTTAAATCAATCACAGTTTGTTTAATTGTATGAGTTTGATAAAACAACAGGCAATCTAACTATATTGGTAAAAAGAATGTTAAAGTGTCAAGCTGTATTGAAAGATGAATTCACTCTTTATTGAAAGCAATTACTCAATTTGCTTAAAAAAGAAAAAAAACAAAACAGTGGATTTGCATTTCCATCATCAAGCAGAAACTGCTAAAAATCCTCACCATATACAATCATAAATGGAGATGACAAAAAACACTGGTTTTTGAAAAAGAAGACACTCTTGTTACTGTGCTTACAAAAGTAAAAGTTCTGACAAAACTCCCAAACAAGTTTTTGACAGCATGGGATCTTGAAGATTTTGAATACAAAAACCTCAAATTCTTTTTGAGTCAAAACTCTTTGAAGTTCTAACAAGGTCAGAAACTGAAATAGTCATAACAACACAAGATTCCAATTGAAAATTTTGAGTTATAAAATTTTTTATTTCTTATACATAATTTGCATGCTCTAAATAGGCAAGTCCAGCATTACCATTAAATGTCATACAAGTCTCAAAGAATATATCATCCTGAGCAACATATATTCATTCTTTCTACCTGTGCAAATATGATTTCATCATTGCAAAGCATTGTCAATTTGATTTTGTTTATATAGACAATGATAATAAAATCACAAGCCAAATGTAGATTCAGATCAGGAGAATACAGAGGTAGGAAGATACGCAAAACACTCTTTCACACTCTGCTTTTATATATGGATCCTTGTGTATTTTGCAGTTATCCAAAACCAACACACTTTTAGGTTGTGGGTATGTATTGATTTTCAGAAGCTATAGTAAAAATGTATGAATGAAAAATGAAATGATAAAAATTTAAACAAACGAAGTCCTCCATCAGGCATTCCAAAAGGTCTTCTGCACTCATACTTTCTTCTTTTACTGAGAATGACATCAATTCTTGTAATGAAACTCCACCAACAATTGAATAACAAGTTCCATACACAAACAGACTGTTTATTCTGGCTCTTAAGGCAGCCCATACATAGTCCCATCACTGTCAAAGTGTTTTCTTGTTAACTGCAGATTTTCCTGTAAATACCTGTTGATTAAATGTAAATTGTCCAATATGACATAGAAAAAGTTGTTGATCATCTTCATTTTGCTTCACAGCTGTGACAGACAGCTAAATAGTACAAATTAAAGTCATTTTGAATAGATATTTGATGGTTTGCATAGTTTTTTGAGATGATTATCAACTCAAATCTTCATGAGGGCTTACATGTGGCATTTATAACCAAATTTGAAACTATCAAAAGCAAATGAAATAATAGGTATACCACAAGAACATGAGCATCCAACAGCCACTTTTTATCTCTCACTTGTGTAAATGGATTTCAAATTGTTCTAAATGACATAAAATATATACAGGTTTGACAAACAGGCATAACATGAAGAAAAAACTGATCTGCTGTTTTTGAACAGCTCAATCCTCTCAAAAGCACCCAGATAACCTGCCATCATAGTGCATCAAGATTTTGGATACACCTCATGTCTTCTATATATGGCCAATTCATTTATTGTTGGGAGACGTAATAAAAGACCACAACAGTCCATAATTGTTCACCCCATATATTTATGGGAATTCTGATTTTTTTTTTTTGTGTGTAAAATAGAGAGATTTCGCAAACAAAAATTGTTTGTGAGAATTTACTGTGAGATGATTTGAAATTTCTCACTGACAAAAGTTGTGAAACAAATTCTTGTGAGAAATTGTCACAAGGAAAACTTTGAAATTAAACAATAGCTCAAGAAAGAACTCAAATATCACCCAAAATGTCAAGCATTAGTGCTCCAATTGACCATCCAAATGATGCAGATTCAGCTAAAACATTCAAATGTAAGCTGGAATTTTGCTTCAAGCCTCTGCACATGTTCCATCTACTGAAGGAAATCACCACAGCACAACCATTTAATGTGCTATATGGTCAGACAAAAGCCTGATGAAATGAAGTGTCTGTAAACTTTTGCACTATATTTGGGGAAGGAACTGTCTTTGAGGCAAACTGATGACCTGATGTCTTCCTTTGGGAACAAAACTTTGGAAAGTTTTTGTACATCTGGAGCTGAAGAAGTGTTTAGTAAAGAGAGTAACTGTTACAAGATATTGCTGATCTGGTACTGTAGTATTGTTTTCTATTTTTATTGTGCATTGTAGCAATAAATAGTGTGATGAAGTTTTAAATCAAAAGCAGCAGCAAAAGGATGCAAAGGTCAATGACCAAACTGCACATAAATCAAATGCTGAACTAGTTCAAAAACTGGCTCTTCAAGGTGCTGAAAAATGAAAGTCAAAGAACAAAATCAAACCACTTGATTCCACAAAAGAAGCAAAAACAGTCCAGCAAAAGTAAAACATCCAATATGACTTCTTCAACATTGATAATGGTGACTATCATTGATTTGAAGAATAGTATGGAAAAGCAACATGAATGAGAACTGGATTTCAAGGAATGAAAGCTGGAATTTGAGAAAGAGAAGTTTTAGTCTTCCATTCCCAAAAAAGTTAATCCCAAATATGTAATGAGCAACTTTAAAATTACAATTGTTGATTTTTTGTATGATCAAAAAATGGCAGCAGTATTTCTTCAAATGCAAAATTTTTACTCTCAATCAATTTTCTCTGCATTCAAATATTCTTTGGACCCTGATTTAAAAATGTTGTCAGTTTTATTTTTGGTGATGAGCACGTCATCCTATTTTTTGATTCTCTTATTTGATGTGCCACAAACAGAAAGATGAACAAAATTGCAATCATCGGAGCAGGAGCGTCGGGTGTTGCAGCGTTGCGCCAAGCGGTGGAGCAAGGTCTTGATCCGACAGTATTCGAAGCGCGTGCGTCCATTGGCGGTGCATGGATTCTCGCGAATGCAAATCACGATCGATCGGCCGAATGCTGTTCAATCAGTTTCGATGCCGACCGCGTGGCGAATGTCGCCATTTCCCAGTCTGCATTCACACTATTTGACGATGACAAATTCAGCTTCCCTACCTCGACACCAATGTACCCATCGCTGAGAACAAACGTACCAACAGTGAGTCACGCCACGTTATTTGCTGTTTGATACGTCCGATTTATCTCACATTTGTGTTGTTCTAAACTTTCAGCTTTTAATGCAATATAATGGCATCAGCTTTCCACCTGCCACGCAACTGTTTCCTGGTCCAAACGTCGTCGAAAATTATATCTCAGATGCTGCCAGCAATTTTTTAGAATTCTTCCAATTCAACACTCACGTTTCCACACTCAGATGGACCACGAAAGATGATGCTGGAGATCAGCGAAGGTGGACGCTTGAAACTCAATCTACATTGGATTTTAACAGTAGAATTGAGTCATATCAATTTGATTTTGTCATTATTGCGAACGGACATTATCAAAAGCCGTATATACCGTTCATTGAAGGATTGGATTCGTTTCCACATGATATTACTCATGCAAGATTTTATCATTCTGCTGATTCATTTGCAAAGAAGGTTTGGCTTTTTATTCAATGACTTTTTAGTCTCAAAAATTCCGAATCAATAGAATGTACTTGTTGTTGGTAGTAATGCTTCTGGATATGACATCACGCGAGAAATTGCAGAAAGTATAGTCAAAAAACAAGTAACAGATACTGATAGTGTCATGAAGATTTATCAATCAAGAAAAAGTTTGTCGCCAACAGGGGAGAATTTCGATGGCCCTGAAAATGCGGATTGGTGTAAAATAATCACCGTTTTGCCAACAATTTCCAAAATTCAAGGACCCGATATTGCGTTTTGCAATGGAACGATTCTCAGCAATATTGATACAATGTAAAACGCGTTTTAATTGTGAAATACTCATTTTTTTGTTCCTGAATAGTATATTTTCACAGAATTTTCGCAACCGGCTATTACTTTTCATTTCCGTTCGCTAACCAAATTTATGCTCCATTCAACGAGTTTCCATTGACCAAACAAGTTCCTCTGCCAAACGGAACTGTTTCTAAACAACACAGAGACGGTGGGCTAAGAGTCCACTACCTCGATTCCCGCGATATTTTCTATTTACCTGATCCTACGTTGGCACTGATTGGACTTCCTTACCACGTTTGTTTCAACCAATTTCTATCTGAAAAAAAAATTCATGTCATACTTATTTATTTTTTTTAAAAAGGTTCTGCCGCTCTCACTTGCCCAGATTCAGTCCCGTGTTGCCATAAAGTATTTTACAAAACAAATAAATCTTGAATTTCAAGTTGGGACACCTGAAGAATATCCAGAGACGCGAGAAGCACTTGTATATGGACATCCAAAGCAATACGATGTACACGATGCTCTTTTAAAAGAAATTGGAGAAGGTGGAGAAGGCGATGGACTGTACTGTAAGACTCCGCAATATATTCGTGATTTAAGGGTAGGCGCGTTTTCATTGCGAAGAGCTGTCTTGGGGTATTAGGATGCAAAATTTATGCTTTTAATGAATATTTTTTAAAAATAAATCGTTCTTTTCTTAAATTTATTCAAATTTCACCAAATTTCACCAACAAACTGTCTTTCACAACAGAGATCAGTCAAATTAATCAGTTTTGAGCACGAAATCTTGAATAGGTGACTTTCAAAGTCGCGGCATCTTAACATGAAGCTTCTTCATCTGACAGAAAAATAAAAATACAGCTGAAAATATAGCTACCTATCTTTACGTTGATTGTTAATTGCCACGTTTTTTGATTGTGTCAATGACATATTCGCCCTATGTGGCATATTACTGCATCTGACCAACAATTGATGCAAAGTTGACGTAAAGTCATTTTCAATAGCTACAGTGACTACACTGTTGAATAAAATGACTAAGTATACATATCTTTGCAAAGTGTGCGTTTGGATTTCGAAATGCTGAGCTGTCCAATATTCACTCACCTTCCTGTTTATTACCTTTGCATCACTTACTCATCTTGGACATCATTTGACTTAAACAAACACTAGTCAAATAAATCACGGATCACTCATTGCAAACATTGAGCAATAATTGATTGATTTTTACAAATATTTTTCACTCACTCACTATTAACTGCTCATGCATCAATTGCTTAACAACTGTTAATCTGTTTCCAACTGGAGTTGGTGGTGATTGCGTTTGGGGATTGTGGAAGGTTGGAATTTGGACAGCGGCAGCAATTCAGTAATGATTTCTGAATTGCAACAAAGTCCCCAAATTTCCACAAACCACAACTTCAGATATAATAAAAACAATAATTAATTACTTTTGGTCTTGTTTCTACTGAATAGTGTGAACAGCTAACGTAATTACTTATTGCCAACATTGAATAATATAGTTAAAAGTACTAAATGTTGGAAAATATCAATATGATTTTTCTATGAAGTAGAGTACTGTCAGCAAATTAATTGATTGCAGCTCAAGAAAGCTTTGGCTAAAAAGAGAATTAAAAAATAAAACTGTGTTGTAAACGTAGAATAATTCGTTTTTATGCTTTAATCTGCATTTCTTTCAGGAAGTATTGATGAAAATATAACCTATCTTTCTGTTTTTTGTTGAAATTATTTCTGGTAGGGAAAAATTCACTCAATTCCAAATTCATGAATTAAAAAAGAACAGAAAGAAAAAAAAAAGGAAGAAAAAGAAGGTTTCATATTTGGGCATTATGAGCTAATTCAGTGTGGTCACACTTGGACCAGCAATTTGCCTTGCAACTGGAATTCGTTGATTCTGCCGAGCGTCAGACTGCTGGCCAGATTCAGCAGGAGCGCCACTATTCTGTGTCCCCATTTCTTCCATTTGGGCTCTTAGCCCAACAGTCACTATGCATGGCAAAAAGCACCCACAACAGCACAATGAAATCGCAAATAGGAAAAAGACTGGAATAAGAACGATAGCAGCGGGCGGCCATCCATCGCTACCAGAAACTCTCCGTACAAATAGGTACGTAAAGCCAGAAAGCAAAGCTGCGGCAAATGCAAATGCAATCCCGAATATGATGTAGGCGCTACGTTTCTCTTGTGGAGTTTGAACTGTCGGTACGATACGTAGCAAGAAAAATACGAGGAACGAAATGAGGTTCAGAGATATGAGAATGTAGAGAGGTGTGAATACGGCACTGGTTTATTCAGAATGATTAAGTAGAGAGGAGAAAAAAAAAAGAAGAAAAACCACACTTACGGCCAAGACATGGAATCCTGGTGACCAAGCTTGTATACGAGGATAATTGCTTGAATCAGTCTCAGTACAAAGAAATTAAATGCTGAAGTCGCCAGTAACAAAATTTCGAGTGTGCTGTGCGGCCGCGTGGGACGCTCTGCATCTTGCTCTTCATCCAGGGTTTCAGGCACTTTTTCAGGTACGCCCTCTTTGATGCGAATCAGAAATTCTGAAACTTTCGATTGGAAATTCAACGCTTCGAAAATAAACCATGGAGCAAAAACCGATCCCCAATTCGCAGAAAGCGTTGTTTCAAGTTTTAACGAAACCAACACGTCAAAAACTAATATCAGCGCAACATAGACCACAGTGATAATTTTGTTCAAAACTTTCGATAACGTTGATTTCTTCTTGTTTGTATTTGCAACATGGGCTTCTTCATCGTCTGGATCAACCTCGTCGTCCGCTAATGGGGCACCGAGAGCACCGAGAAGTGCGGCGGCGATGACGATAAATGACGGGATAAACACAACTGGCCACGACCACGAGATTTTTTCGTCGACTTTCATTGAGATGAATATTGGCCAGAGTAGAAGAACGGCAACCAGAATCGTAATCAAGCAAAACATGTTTTTGAGGGCGAGGATCATTGATACATCGAGAAAGGGAACTTTGTCCATCATTTCGACACCGTTAGCGCCGTATTTGTCGTAGACTTGGCGCTTTTTTTCGTCAGCTTGAATGCAAAACAATGAATACTACGGTTGCATTTGTTGTGTAAATTGATTTGCTTACAAAGAACATCATGGGCTTTCGAAATACGCTGGAACTGCTCGGCGGCGGCGGGATCGTTGCCAGCTTTGTCGGGGTGGCATCTTACTTTTGTGCAGAGCAACGTAACATGGATGGCGTAATAAAGCTGATGAGATTGGTTTCTGTTATGTTTAAATATAGAAAACTCAACGGGCAAGTCGGCGATACGCCCGTCTGATTTCATCAGCATTCGCATCACGTGCTACGCCAAGAACATCGTAATAGTTTTGTTCTTGATAGGCCGCTGGATTCTCGTCAGTCCAAATCGATGCTCCTGCCCGTTCTTGATTCATTTTTTTGTCTGCTCAAAACCCCTTCAGAAAAAAAAGTCAAAATAAAAAACAAAACTCTGTTAATCGAGGACATTGTTTAACAGGATGATCTCCACATTTGTATCTTGTTATTTCAAGAAAAAGAAAAGATTATTATTTCTATTATAAATGGAGGTCTTTTTTTAACCTAGAAACCCTTCCGTGTTTATCTGAACAACTTCTCTATGGTGTGCAGTTTGAATTCCACAAAAATTAATGAAAATCAGTTCCCAGAAATTATGCCACTTCAAAACACTATAACATTCGAAAACTCTTCAAAACAGTCAAATTAGAAAATTGATGTTACCCTATATGTCAGAAAATCAAACAAAATGAAAATATTTGTCGAGAGCATTTTCTCGTTTCCCCACTCATAGTTAAACAAGAGAATAACACAAATTTGAGCATGAAAAAAAAGGAAAAGACTGTTGTTGGCTTCTTCTACAAGAGCCAAAAAAATTGTTAGAATGAATAAAATACCTTTCTGTAGTTTCCGCGCAGATGGCAACAATTATGTATTGAAAACCGTTGCACGAAACTTTTTGAATCATTTTCGTGCGTGCTCTGACATGCCAATTATCAACAATACACAAGAACTGGCAAAAACTAAAGAAAAAAAAAGAAAAAAGCACTTCCTAACAGAGGATTAGCATGGTAGCAAAAGCAGTTCCAAGCAAAAGATTAGCATTCTACAATAAGAATAATAAAATAATATGCATACATTTTAAAACAGAGACAAAAGAAATTAAGAAAAAATGAATAACAAAAAATTATTCTATTTCAGGGATCAGATTTAAATTTTCCTCCAAAATTCTAGTAGAAGTAGTAGCGCCGAAAGTCTTGTTCGTGTCGTCATTGTTCTCAGATTATTAGCAGAAGAAGTAGAAACAGAAACCGTTCCCTGAATTTCTCCAAAGTTCTTTGAATCGATTGTGAGGTGAGATACGCGGAAAAAAGACTGGAATTTTTACTTTAATTTATGGATTAGTTTTTTTTTAATGGATTTTTGCGATGGATTTAATTTTTCGATTACAGTTGTTGTAACCTACTCCGATCACAATGCCTGATGAAAAACAAATGCTATTCATGAGATCCCATCGTAAATCAACATTATCCTCTCCATAATAATAGCAATTACATAAAAATAATTCATTGTTTCATTGAGTTCAGACTTTTGACCAAAAATTTTCAAATTGAAATTTTTTTTAAACTTGTGTATATTTGCAGGGCTAGCTTTTTTCTGTTCATCTTTGCCGATTTTTTTTTTCTAAGCTTTTTCTGACTTAAGTTTAACAAAATCTTTGATGAGATCGATAGTTTTGCTCGCCGAACAAAAAATTTCGCAGGTATTGATATCAAAAAAAGTGACTGCACTTACATCTATTTGCATTGCAATTATTAGATTTTTTCCCTAAGATTATTCATTTCGTGTCCCCAGATGATGAATTTAATTTGTCTCAAAGAATTAATAGAAGTGGTAGCAGTATTGTCACAATTGCTCCGGTTGTTCTTGTTCAGCCACAGTAGAAGTTCCAGCACAAGTGGAAGAAAAGGCAGTGGGCTAAACTGACTCTACACATAGTGGAATTCCACGCAAGTTCTCGGATCCATCATCAAATACATGGCAGTGAATGTTAGAAGGCGAGCGAAGTTAGTGGTTTTTTTAATTTTTATTAAATTTAATTTTTACTTTTATTTTATTTTATTTTTTATTTTATTTATTTATTTATTTTCATTTTATTTATTTTCATTTTATTTATTTTTGTTATTTATTTTTAATTTTCAATATTATTTTTATTTATTTATCTTTTCCTTTTATACTTGCTTTTTTGAATAAAATTATTACAAGTCAAAAAAAAAAAAAAGTGGATAATACAGTTGCACACTACTGTTCCACAAATATGATATATTTCTACATTTATTGTGTCGCCAAGTACTCAAATCTCCGATTCTGAGTTCAAGAACTAGTTGAAAAGAGTTAGAATTATTTCCAATGTGAAAAGTGATAGCAGTGACAATAAAATTTAATTATTATATTTTTTAGATATTAACGAGTTTGAAGACATTTTGATGTCACTCCTTTAATTTTTTTTCGTTTTCCTTAAATATATTCATAATTTCAATCTTTCGTTCGTCGAAGGAAAAAAAGGAATATTGTATAGCATGAAAGTATTGTCGAAAAGTTTAATCTTTTGCGAAGGACGACAAAATAAACTAAAATAAGAATCGAATCGAGTCTTATTTTTGCAATGCTGCCTTTGTTCAAATATTTTTGAACAAAATAAAATTGTATCAGCCGTTATTTTATTTGTTTTAGCAGGAAATTTTTTCATTTTAAAGTTAGTTTTGATAATCGGAATGATTAATGTTGGTATTTAGACAGTTGGCGAAAATGCAAAAAAAATTTTCTGAAAAAAAAAATTGTTACAAATAATTTTTGAGTTGACCAGCACGTAATTCTTCTTTCCCAAGTTTCAAATCGGATTTGAAATAAATCTGTTTAAAAACGCCATTCTCAAGACTTTTTGATTCAAAAAAAACCCCCCAATCTAGAAAAATCAGATCAAATGTCATACAAAACTTCTGCTGCGCTTGCTCCTCTCCAAACTGACTTGCAAGGCAAGGTGGCTCTGGTAACTGGTGCATCACGTGGTATCGGACGCGCAATTGCAATTAAGCTGGCTTCTCTTGGGGCCAAAGTCGTAGTTAACTATTCCTCCAACAAGGCTGCCGCCGATCAAGTCGTTGCTGAAATCGCAAGTCTTGGTTCTGAAGCAATAGCTATTCAAGGCAACGTGGCTATTGAAGAAGATGCAAACAACATAGTCCAAGAAACTCTCGCATCGTTCAACCAAATCGACGTTCTCGTTAATAACGCTGGAGTTTCTTCCTCAACCGCAATTACCGAAACGACCACTGAAGCGTACCGCAGAATTGTGGGTGTTACTGTTGATGGCACTTTTTTTGTGACGCGTGCTGCTGTTCCGCATATTAAGGAAAACGGCTCAATCATCAATTTCTCGTCAGTTATGGCAAGATCTCCGTTCCCCAACTATTCTGTGTATGTTCTGGCCAAAGCCGCCATTGAAGGATTCACGCGTGCCTTATCGGTTGAACTTGGACCGCGCCAGATTAGGGTTAATACTATCTCGCCGGGTATTACTGAAACTGATATGGCTGCAGCTGCTGGCGATCATTTTCGTGCAATTGGAACAAATGGAACTGTTTTCAAGAGAATCGGAACTCCAGAGGATATTGCTGAGACTGCTGCCTTTTTGGCTGTTCCGCGTTCAGGAGCTTGGGTCACTGGATCTAATATTTTTTCGAATGGAGGTCTTGGCGGAGCTTCTCTCTGAGTCCCATTACTTAAACTCTACATTACTTTTATTTTCCAAAAAATAAAAAATATTAAGTGAAAAATGATTTTAAAAGGGAAAAAAACAAAAACGAATGGCACCTTCTGTACGACAACGAAAAGAGAAACAAGTACGACTGTGGCCAAAACGCGGCGAAGATGCACGAGGCCAAAGCAGTGAAAGCGAAAGCAGCGATGGCGACGGCAATGTTCTGAACAACAAAAAGAGCCAGCCAGCTGTCGTAACTCCTGCGCCGGCCGTCGCGTATACGATCTACAACTACAACAATACAGCGAATAGTAACATCAACAACAATAACAACAACGACCGGCGTCTACGCAGGCTTCAACAAGTAGCACAAGACGCAAGCAGCGATGACAACGACGATGGCAATGATGCAGTAGCCGTACGGTTGCGGAGACAAATTGCGAACAGGCCTACCGAACAACAGCA
>JADGJH010000356.1:0-20400 GCA_027596945.1 Physocladia obscura
TGGAGAATAAACTTATCATTTCTTTATGTGTATTGGAATAAAATGATGTTAGGGTATATTTTGGGCTTTATCTCATGCACTCCACCACAGAGTAATGCAGATTTCAACATCAAGAATATTGTTAATTCATTGTGCTTGTGCAAGTTTGTTCTTGCCATTGACAGACAGTTTCATCAAACTATTAGTGAGTTACATTTTTACCTTTTCATTGTGTTTTTTTTTAGAACAGATAGTCATAACTTTTTCAATATTACAAGGATATTGAAGCCAGTTGTGGAATTTGCCAAATTTTATTCCACGCCCAGCATTTCAACAATCAGCCTGCTACCTTCAACTGGTTTTTATTTCCCAGTGTCTAGAAAGATAAAAAATGTTTACATTTTGCATTTATTATACTATTATCTAATTTTTTTATTCCAATTTATTTTATTTTTTTGTGAATGTTTATAACTAGTTATATTTGATTTTATTTTTAGTTATGTCGTGTAGGTTGTTTTTATTTTGTTTGAAGTAATTTGGAGTGAAATGCATAACGGTGGAGGAAGTTCAAGCTCATGGCGTAACACACACAGTCATTCCGTGCGCGGCGGAAGCAGTAGTAGCACAAACTATGCGGCTGACGACCAGGCGGCGTCGCTGCTTGAATCGCAGAATAATGAGTCGGTCAATGAATTGCATGCGAAAATAAAGGCGATTAAAGGGGTGCGTATTCTGGCCATTGCGTAATCTATTGGCTTATTCGTTCTTTTTTTCGGCTCAGATATCAATCAATTTGCACGATGACGTCAATGACCAAAACCGGTGTGTGTCTTGGTTGTTGAATTGCTATCCCTAAAAATACTCTCATATGAAAACAGTTTTCTGCAAGACATGTCGAATACATTCACACAGGTTGGCGACGGGCTTAAATCGTCGTCACGCCGTGTTCAGAATATGTTATCGACACCACATGGACAACAAACCTGCACACTGGCTGTGCTTGTTGTTATTCTACTGATTTGTATTTGGGTTCTTTGGTCGAAATGGTCGAAGTCATGAACAGCTGCTTCTTTTTTTTATTTTCGATCAAATAATATATGTAGTGTATCTTCGGCGTTATTCGGCTTTATTAAACCTCTTTGGACATTTTAAAACCATAATTTTCCAATATTTTCAAAGACTGCATACTCACAGTTTCGATTGTAAAGAAACCCAATCAGGTGCAACTTTTTTCAAAAACATGTTCATACCTGGCAAAAGATTTATATGACATGTAAAATACACTTCTTTATGGCAAAATGTAGTTTGTACATACCATATGTAGCTTCTTTCGATACCAGCATATCGTTGAAGACCTTTTTGATGTGCGCAAACTTTTCAGGCTCTGAATTTGAACTGTCCGAAATAAATTGCACCATGTGTTTGATAGTCGCTTGAGCATTTGGTGCACCTTGGACAAGAATTTGTGCAAACTCATTGACTTTCGCTTCGAGGTTTTCTGTAGACGATACACAAGCAGCGATATGGCCGCCACAGTTGACGAGGGTATTAGCAGAAACTCTTTCCCCGGTGAGAAAGTATTGACGTGAAAGAGATGGACCAAGCTGAAATAAAAAGAATTAATAGAACAAAAAACAAAAACAATAGAAAAAGGAAAAAATGCCACCTGGGGAACAATGTAGAGAGAAATAATTGCTGGAATAAGACCTCGTTTGACTTCGGCAAGCTGAATGAAGGCTGAATCCAGAGCAATACGAATGTCAGTGCAAAACAAGAGCCCAACACCCCCACCAAGAGCCGGGCCATTCATTTTCGCAACTTTTTGGATCATTGATGTGTATGTAATGCAATTTTTGAATATTTCAATCATGGATGCAGAAATTTCTCACTAGTGGGTTTAGGAAATTTCGCGACACGATCAAATACAGCGAGCGCAGCATCGAAAGGTGGCGTAGCAGCCGCTGAAGAAGCAGAAGAAAGATCCATGCCTGAACAAAAATATTTTCCTTTTTGAAGGGAACTGATTTTAATCGATCAAATTTAAAAAAATAAACAACTAAATAAAACCATCCCCCGTCAGAACA
This sequence comes from Physocladia obscura, assembly GCA_027596945.1. Classification (NCBI taxonomy): domain Eukaryota; kingdom Fungi; phylum Chytridiomycota; class Chytridiomycetes; order Chytridiales; family Chytriomycetaceae; genus Physocladia; species Physocladia obscura. The sequence goes on from JADGJH010000356.1 coordinate 2,064, forward strand.
ACAACACGAACGACTGGATTACGTTCAACCTCGTCAAGAGCAACAACTAACTGAGAACACATATCGGATGTTAGCGAGTTTGCCCGCGATGAATTGCATAGCGTCAGTGTGCAGACATTGTTTGTGATTGATGACTTGACTGACATTGCAGGAAAAAAATTTGTTTTTCCACAGCGAAGTCAAATCAGCCACTCACAAACAGAAACCTGGAGAAAAAAAAATGAAAGAAAATGCTGTCGAAACATGAATGTCACATCTGCACAGAACGATACCGCTCAGTCAAATTTCGGCAGTTTTCATGCTCGCACGAAGTTTGCATCAACTGCCATAACAGAATCAAAACAGTCCGCACAACAATGGCAGGAGAAACACACGAAAGCACAAAATGCCCATTCTGTTTCCACATTGACGGAGTTGCTGTTGGCGATTGTCCTACTGGCACAATGACGGTCGGCAGCATCTTAGCAGCTGTGCCTGGATTTCCAGAGTGCAATTCGGCTATTGTTGTCACGTACCAGGTTGGTTTTGACCTCACCGAAGCTTCAACGCGTTATTCACTCCATCGCCGTGCTTATTTTCCCGATAATCCAAACGGCCGCCGTATTGTTGATTTGCTCAAAATTGGGTGGGATCGGCGTCTACTTTTCAGAATTGGCACCAGTGCGACAACTGGTATTGAAGATACTCTTGTGTGGGCTGTGCATCACAAAACTTCGCTATCTGGTGGAATATTGGCATATGGATATCCCGATGACTCATATTTGCAACGCGTTGAACTTGAATTGAACAGTCGTGGTGTGTTTTGATTTTAAAACTGATACAGCTCAAAAAAAATTGAAAAATAAGAAAAATAAACGAAATTAGCTTGCAAAATATTATGTGTATTGTCCAAAATTGGATTTTTCCAGTTGAACCTCACCCGGAAAAAAGACACCCGATCGTCCGCCGGAATCCTCTAGCTTTTGTTGGCACCATCCAATTGATCTCAAACAAGTTGTAATCAGTAAAAAACATTGATATTTACTTGTATGTGTACAGTAACAGTCATAGAGGCTTTTTTATTAAGGTTACTAATAGGATGGCTAGAACAATCCCCTGTGGACTCCTTTGAGTGCCGCGCTTGATTCAGATCGAAGTATTGCAACAAACCACCCAATTTCAGGTGCTACTATTAATGATCACTCAAATTTGGTTCAATTAAGTGCTCGAAAGTTCCCATTGTGCTGCTCAAATATTGAAAGACCTGCTCTTATTATCTGTAGTAATAGCGTGGGCAACTTCAAGAGCCAGTTTTTCAATATTGCAGCCCCCTTCCTTGACAAGGAAGTTGAAATTGTTGCACCAGCAAATCTTTCTGATACACCAGTCTACAGATTTGCACCAGTTCAGGAAGGTGGACTGACTGTTGAAGATCTCCCAAAATATGTAAAACTACATGTTGATAAACAGAAGAAAGGAGTGTGGATCTTAGATTCTCTCACTGATCAAAAACTCGCAAACTCCAAACATCCAGAATCAGGGAGCACAATCAAAGCCATTCTCATCACTCATTCATGTAGTATTTTGAATGGAGCAATATACACTGAAGTAGAAAAACGTTTGCTAAAGCATCAAATTGTTGATAGAACAGGTTCTCCAACAAATTTTACAGTCTCCAGCCTTGTAAGAAGATTGGAAGAGAAGTGGGGAGGCTGATTTAAAGCATATAGCATTGCATGGAATTGGTATGCGCAACATTGTTTGGACAGACTCGCTTGTTTAGGAGAGCTTGTTGAGGCAGGTCCTCCATATGAGCTTAGTTCACATTTTTGTCCAAGATCTGTCAGTGAGCTCCGTATGTTGCAAGATCTTTTAAATCAATATCAGATTGCTCTTGGTGAAAACAGTGCCCATCAAACTGACCTGGAAGAATTTGGAGTGTCAATTGAAAATCTCGCAGAACAAGTTGCAATGGGAAAGCGTTTCTTTGAAGAATTGGAGCATGATGTCAAGGATCTAAGTCTGCGACATAAACATACACAAGACAGTGTAAAACGCTCCAGGAGATTGCTTCAAGATGGATCTGCTGCACTCAATGCTCAGTCAAATATACTGAGTAATAATGCTAGAAACAGAGTTGAGGATCAATTTGACTTGGAACATCATGAAGAAGATGACTTAAATGATTTGCAATAAAGTTTATTTTTCCACATTCTGTTCACTCAATCACGTTCAAATCCATTCACTTCTGCCAATGGAATATTGAATGCTAGTCCTGTATTAAAACTGCTCCAAGAATATCCACATTTTTTTATAAATCCCCTTGAATGAATACTAATGAAATTTATTCAAGACTTCCATAACAATCAGAGTGAGATCCTTGGATGCATTTGTGTGATAAATAACTCAACGCCTTTTCTTCGCCATTCCAAAGAATATTCCTATTGGGTATTCTATATTAATTTAATTTCTGATTCAATTTATGAGACAAAGTTGGAATTTAAATTTCCTTCCTTTCTGTTGCACAATTTCTTGGTCATGTGCCTGTCAAATAAACAATTTTTCTTCCAATTTTGCAGACATAAGATTATATAATATAGTTATTAAATTTCATATAGTGCATTCAGTTTGTATATCAAAATATAAATCACTATATTTAACAGCAACACAAAATATCCATCTGTGATATCTTTTTGCAGAATTCTGATCTTGGGTGAGTTGAAGTTTTCCTGATTCCACGCCACTAGCTTAAAAATTGTTGTCAACAGCTTTCCCTATAGTATTCCAGGATACTCTAATTTCTTTCATGCTCACAATGACAGAGCAATTGTTTCCTGAACAATAAATTGAACTTTTTCCTCAAAGTGTAACATTTTGTCAGGACAAATTAGTAGTTTTAACAGATAGTTAGTTTTTGCAGCAGTTCCTTTGAGCCACAGGCATTGAGATGATTTCAAGAGCTGAGAAGGCTTATATTATTGCTGTTTTTTTTTTCTTCGAATTTTTGTTTTTTTTGTTGTTGATTCTGCTGTGGTTGTTCTCACTTTCATTCTGGTAGTCAAGAAATATAAATTATAAAAGAATAAGCTTACAACAGCCCTTAATACAGTTAAGTTTTACAGAACTGTAGTTGACTTGAAATTAACTCTGTAGAACCTGGTACAACCAAGATTGGTTACTAGAGCAAAAGTTATCAGGGCTAAAGTACAATTCAAGAATGCAGAAGTTAAAATCAGACTATATTGCTACATGAAAAACAGCCAAACCTACTATTTTGCAGGTGAGTTTCTGTTGTGTTTGAATTCTGTTATATTGGTTTCATCTGTGAATCCAAAAAAATTGGGCCTGGTCTACATAATCAAAGACAATCAAATAGCAATGCTTGCATCAAACAACACTAATCAGGTAATTAATAACTATGTTTACTCTCATCTGGTCACAGTAGTAGCCAAATATCAGTATCAATGGTGGTCTTTCAAATCAGTTTATAACTGCTTCATGTCTACACTATGGAAACTTCCTTGATTCACCCAGCCTGTATTTTTTACCTTCGTTTTTACTTTAAAATAATTATTTAGAAGAGATTTATTGTTGGCAGATTGGAAGAAAGCGAAAACTTTTTAATTCAAACTTAACTTTTTTTTTTTTTTTTTTTTTTAAATTTTTTGTTTTATTTTTATTATTCTAAATTATACATCCATCATAAGGATGGTATGATCATCTTTAGTTTTTTTTGAACTTCCTTCAACAACACCGGCCGCATCCTCCTCGTCGTCATCCTCTTCACCCTCCTCACCTTCGCCATCCAACATACGTAGCACCAGTGCAGGAACGTACGGACGACTGCTTTCATCCCACTCCAAAATTCCACCTTCTTCAAACATGGGCACCTTGAATCCAAACAACGGTCCACCAACTCCTCCTGCACCCAACTCTTCCTCATTTCTTCCTGAGTTCATCACACCTTCTTCTGACTCGTCTTCGTGCTGCTGCTGTAATGCCTCCACTTCTTCCATTTGTCGCACGTATAATTCAATATCTTCATGCACGTTGCGCTCACCGTCTGCAGCACTCAATACATAAACATCAAGTACACGACGTATGTCACGTGAACGTAGTACCGGCAACGACTTACGTGTCTCTACATAAGCCTCCAAACTATCCAATGACGTTATTACATGCATTAGTCGCGTTAGCTGGAATGTTGCTGCGAGTTCGTCCTGGGTAGCGCCAGCAGAGGCAGAGTCAGATTCATTTGCAACCTCATTTTTGTCGTGCCCATTTTCATTTTCATTTTCGCCAGTATTGTTATCGTCATTTACCAAATTAGTCACAGTAGAAAAAACGCGACGATTGTCACGCAGCCATTTGTCAAGACCAGCAAGATTAATACGGACGTTTACAGCGCGCGCGCGAGTACCAGTAATATTAGCGGTATTACTACTACTACTGATGCTGGTGATTAAAGCATCAGAATGTATAGCAGACGAGGTAGGTGGTGTGGATGGAATTGCAACAGGTATGGGGATGGCTGCATTTGCTGTTGATAAACGCGGGGCTTTTGTTGATTTTTTAGCCACGGCTGAACCTTTGGGTGGTGTGAGCAGTCCTTCAAAAAGTGCATTGTTCAATGAAGAAAGAATTTGGTGCATTATCTGCCTTTTAATGTCGAAATGTACATTTGCTAGTTTCAAACTTTGGAGTGTCGCACTAAGGATTTGCGTTACAGCGCGAGGTGTCGGTGCTCGACGAGATTTTTTGGGATTTGACATTGGGGGAAATGGTGGTGTTGTTAGTGGGGATGTTGTTGTGGATAGTGGAACAGAGGATGATGGACGGCGACCAGAAAATGAAGATGCCGCAGGAGTGGTTGGTGGTGTGGAAATTTGTGAACCTGGAGGTGGAGTGATTGATATTGAGTTGCTTGTCTGGAAAATGTGGGTGTGTCTATTTGCCGCAAGAGTTGGATTTAAACTTGGCGATGGAATCACTTGTCGCACTTGAACTAAATACTGTTGATATTGCTGAGACTGGTTCACTGTCAATGATGTAACTGTTGCTGCAGCATTACGAACTGCTGCAGAAAAAAGCTCATTTGTTTGCTTGTACAAAATCCACGATGCACGTTTAATACGACTTGTCGCTGAAAACGATCTTGCATTGCCAATGTTTTCGCCAGTGGAAATTGATGGCGAGAGCTCGCCGTCATCTGTGATTATTGGGGGCGGTGGTATGGGTGTTGCGGGAGCTATCGAGTCTGGATCTGTGTAATTGAGAATCGCCGCGTCCAGAATCGGAAGAATTTGTCCGCGCACATGAGCTACAATAAGATCGTACAGTTCATGAATGAGTTCTGCAAAAACACGCTGGTATTTAAATGTTGCAAGGCAAAGACTTGGATCTTTTTGAAAATAGTACAAAAGATTTGTGCAGTTTGATATCCAATACGAAAGTGTGTGAATATTGTTTCCTTGTGTCTATTTGTTCATCAATAACACTCAAAGTTATTTGTCACATCGGGATAAAAAATATTGAAAAGACTGTACCCGAATCTCGCGAATAATTGCTTTAACACTTTCGCCCAAAAACAGGTTCAACAGTTCTAAGCTTGACAAGTAATGAGCATATCGTGCTGCCATAAAAATGATATTTGCAGGAATTGGCTTCCCAAGGCTGAGTTTTGTTGGCCTCAGCTCAGTAATAGCAACATGCAAAATTCGCGGGATATTTGCATCTTCAAAAATCAGGATTTGGTCAAGTTTGCAAGTGTCCCAAAAAAACGGAGTGCGTGAAATATGCTATTTAGTTATTTTTTGTGTTCCGCAATAAAACCGGCTGTAATTCGAAAAAATAGAAAAATAAAAATACATTGTCTTCTTCGTCGTAATCTCGATCAAGATCTCGAGGAATTGGTGGCAACGGAGGAGCCGGGGGCTGTGACGAGCCAAGAAAGATTTTTGGAAGTTCAAGACTGAATAAACTTGGGCGTGGAGTGCTTTTCAGAATGTTTGAGCCATTAGCTCGCGTAGTGGCAGATGAATTTGAATATGCAGTGGAAGAGTTATCCCAATTCCAGTCATCATTATCAACGTCGGCCTCGTCGTCCGAAGAAGCAACAGTCTGTTTGTCAGAAAGAGCGTGCTGGTAGTGATCGCGAGATTCGTTACGTTCTTCCTGCTCGTGGATGGGAGAAAGCGAGTCAGAACGCGAGCCGTCTAACGGGGGAAAGCCAAAATCATGGTTTGAGAGAGCAGACGAAGAACGTACAATTTCCTGGAGAGATCTATTCTGCTTTGTTTTCCGATCGGGGTTGGCACCGTGGTCGAGCAGCAAAAGCTGTGTGGCTGTGTGGTTGTTTGCGGCAGCCCACATAAGGGGAGTCCATCTATCGGCCGGAAATTGTGACAAAGAAGCGAAAATGCATCGGTATGGAGCAGGTTGGAATTGGTCATTTGAGAGTTTGAACGGTGAGATTTCGTTCAATTTTTTGTTGGTTTGTTTTGGTTTGAAAATGAAATTAAGATAAGTCACGTGACGTGGACGCACCCGTTGGAGTCAGCAACATCAACTTGGGCGCCGGCTGCAAGAAGCAACGCCGCAATATGCGTGTGGCCCCAACAGGCTGCATACACGAGACAGGGCGTGCCCTCCGCGTCAGGAGCGTCCAGATCCAGCTCAGGCGGGTCTTCGTTGTTGTTGTCTGTGTCAGTGCCAGTGCCGCTATCGGGATTAATTTCAGCCTCGTCGTTGCTGCTGTTGGTATTGTTGTTGGTGGCATTGGAGTTCGCGTCATTGCCATTTGTGGTGGCAGCACGCGCCGGCTGTGTGCTTAACAATAAAGTCAAGACCAGTGTTTGGTTGCCTTGAATGCATGCCTGCACCAGCTGTTGGTGTGTTGTTGGCACCATTAATGGATGGTCAGCCAGATGCTCATGATTTTCCATTACAAAACTTTTCAGTTCCGACCAACTTTTCAATGACAAAACCTTTCCCCTTTTAACTCATTTACTCCACTTATAGTCTAAGAATAAGCAAATAATACCAGATCCTTGGAAAAATTATATAATAAAAATTTAAAAAATAACAAAACAAACAATAAAATAAAAATTCGTAGAGAACTTGAAATAAAAATAAAGTAAAAAATTTGCCCAGAATAAAACAAGAATATTATTTTCCTTTCAAGGCGCCCCCATGTGACAACATTTCAAAGGGTCCAATCAAATTTTTTGATGCAAAGTGTCCAAACCATCTGAAAAATCTCGATTCACATGAGCAGTACAACTTCAAACTCGCAAATTCTGCGGCGGCGGAATCTTCTATTTGCACTTGCGTCAGCTACTGTGGCTGTCGCTGCTATCGGTGCTTACGTTATGATAGTATCGAAGGCCAATGCTGAAGCAACATCAGCATCCTCATCATCGTCAGTAACCACAAATCAAAAATTGCAATCAACGAACGATCCGAATCTAAATACCCGCATATTACTGCCGCCCCCACTTCTTCCAAAGGGTGCCGTTGTGTCGATTTCTGTCAACAATGTAATGTATCGTTCACTCGGTTCCTGTGGCTTCATTTTTTGCGGCTGCTGTGATGTTGGAATTAGTTAGTCAAATGTATTTATAATATCATAGTTCAGTGTTAGCGGCGTTGGTGATTGCTGATCAATTGTTATTGTTGTCATATCACCCCCCACGTGTAAAATTCAAAATACCATCATTAAACATCAAATTTGCAGATTCTTATGTGGAACCCAAGTCCCTCCCCACAATCGCCAACATATGCATTCACACCACAATCACTCAAGTTTTTACGAATACTTCTCATGCGGCCAGTCACACTACACCTCATTTGCACAATTTCACATCCAGCCCAACAAGCAGCAATCCTTGACCTACTAGTGGCAACAAACCTTCTGGCTCCTCAATCTCAAAATCGTCTACTTGTATCTTCACCCATAGCGAATTTAACAACAACATCAACGACAACACTGTCAAAGCCGCGTCTACTTGATCGGCCCCGCGTTCTCTTCACCGACACGATTCAGGCACGCGTTCATATTGTGCGACAACTTGGCAGTTTTGTGCACTATGATGACAATGATGGCGTACTGTCAGAACTGGCTCCCTATGTCCGTCGCCTCGTGCGCGTGTGTCGTCGTCGTTCACGTCTCGCTAGTATCGAAGCTGACAAGCGGAGATTGAGTCAAGCCAATCTGCTCGTGATTCCTGCCACCAATGCGAACAATACATATGATAATGCGTCGAATGCTTCCCAAATATCTTTGGGTGGTGCCTCTGCGAGTTCTGGCAGCACTGTGAAAAGAAAAAGTGTTAGTGTAGCATCGCTGATAATTGAAGACGATAATGACTTTATTGGGAATAAAGCATCCAAGTCTGTGAAATCTGATGAAAATACTGGCAGTATTGGAAATAGAAGAAGTGGTGCATTACGACGAGAAAATGTTGGTGAGAAAACTTCCGGAACAGTGCAACAGAGTTTATTGACAACAGTTGTTCGAGATCAGCAAGATAAAAAATCTGACGGCGGTGCTGGCAACCGTCGGCATATAAATGAAACTGGTGGTGGACTTGTCGTTGTGAATGAAGAAGTCGCGGATGAAAGTAGCGGTGATTTAAACTCCAGTGACAGTTTTGGTGTCACTTCTGGAACTGAAACTGGTCCTGAAATTATCCGTATGTCAGATTCGGAAGAAAATACTGGCGGCGAAATTAAAAATAAGGCACGTAAAAGCGGTGGCTCGAGTATTCGCAGCAGCAGCAACAGTAGTAGAAGTAGTACTGTTAGTAGTGGAAGCGGAAGTCTCGCGCGAACTGTCTCACGAGTCAGCTTTCAACAGAACACGAGTACCAGTGCACCTACTGGTGCAGTGCTGATTGGAGGACTTTCTCGAACAGCTTCTCGGACTTTTACTTCGCACTCGGTGCCGCGGAATATAAGTGGAATAGTTTCAGGGCCGGGGTCATCAGCGGGTGTTTTGACAGAATTAGGGTCTGGATCTGCAGTTTATAATGTCGAGCCACCCGAAGTTTTGCGACAAAGTGGTAATGTGGAGTTTGTCGAAGGTGTGGAGGAATCATCCCTAGTTGCTGGTTTGTATTAAACCTAATAAAAAATGAAAAATCGGACAAAAACAAAATTATTTTGATTTCAAAAGCATTTCAGAAAAAAAAACAACTATGCTTCAGAGCAAGTCTGCTACAGACCAAACTGACGTTAACGAAGAGGAGATGCAGTATTTGAATCTTGTGCGGCGACTGCTTGGAGTTGACGATAGTGGTATAGCAAATGTAAGTGGGATGGTGCGAAACCTGAAACCATTTATCGAAACAAACTAAGAAACGAAACAAACTCATGCTCGCCATCTTTTTCCGCCTCTAAGGGCCCCGCAAAAGTACAGGTGCGTCGAGACCGCACCGGAACTGGTACTCTCTCACTTTTTGCGCCACCACCGCTGGTCTTCAGTTTGGCTGATAACTGCCTCCCACTGTTCACATCCAAGCGGGTTCCGGTACGCATTGTCTTTGAGGAGCTCATGTGGTATCTTATCGTTATCCAAAAATTGCTTGTCGCTTGTATCCGTTTTCTCTTAGTCGTTACTATTAGCTGTTATCCGAATATTTTCTCAATGAATTTTTTGTTATAGGTTCATCCGTGGATCCACTGACGCTAAAATCCTGTCTGAAAAAGGCGTTAAGATTTGGGACGCCAACGGCTCACGTGCAGCTCTTGACAAACTCGGTCTTACAAGCAACCGGGAGGGTGATTTGGGTCCTGTTTATGGGTTCCAGTGGCGTCATTTTGGAGCCGAATACAATGGCCCTGATGCCGATTATGCTGGTGCGGGATACGATCAAGTGCGCGATGTTTTGCGCAAAATTAAGGAAGATCCAATGGATCGAAGAATTATCATATCAGCATGGAATCCCCAAGGTTAATTTTTTTGGTTTTGGTTTTTTAACCAATGTAATTTCATAATAATTATTGTTTTTGTATTTAAGTTTTTAATCAGGTTGCATTGCCTCCGTGTCATCTTTTGTGCCAGTTTTATGTGTCTACGCAAACGGAAGAGGACCCAGTTTCAACTTTATCGTGCCAATTATATCAGCGGTATAAAAACTCACCCCGTTGCCTCCACCAAAAAAAAGTGATGAAAAAATTTAATGCCCGTGTTCTTTTATTCCACAATTTCATCACTTGCTTTATTTCCATTTCGGCGATCAACTTTTCTCTTTTGTTTTTGCTTTAATTTTGTTTTCTTCATGTAGTTCTGCAGATGTCGGGCTGGGACTTCCATTCAATGTATCTTCATATGCACTTCTGACGATATTAATTGCGCACGTTACAGGATTGCAGCCAGGAACGTTGTCAATAGTGCTTGGGGATGCTCATGTCTATTTGGACCATTTTGATGCGTTGCGTGAGCAGATTGGGCGTGTCCCGCGAGCATTTCCGACAGTACGTATTTTGGAAAGCAATCGAAACGATCAACAACAGGGGGTGGGAGTGCAGGAGACAGCAGAGGTGCGAAGAAAATGGAGTGTTGATCGAGCATTGGCCGAGCTTGAGGGGATGCAGTTTGACAGGATTAATGTTGACGGATATGTGCCATATGGAAAAATTGCAATGCAAATGAGTGTTTGAATCAGCAGAAAATTTTTTTGTGAGTATGCCAGCAGTCTTGCGTGGAAAAGGAAACAGAGTTGAAACAAAAGGGGTGCCGAAAGATTAAAAATTTGCGATGATTGTGGAGAATTTTTTAGGAAAAACAATTTCGACAAGCAAGCGAACGAACGCCAAGAAGAAAAAAGAAGAAAGGAAGGTAAAAGAAATGGTGGAGCACAACGATATGCCGTGGGTGAAAACGGATATCCATGGGCCGGTTGCAGTGGTGGGATTTAGAACCGAGTGCGAAGCAGCTGACTGGGCAAGCTGGGCTGGGGGGCCGGCTATCGCAATTGATACTAATACTCATATTGGTATTAGCGGTAGTAATGCTAACGATACGCCGAATGGCAACAGTGGCGGTACGGCGATTGGGCTGACGATGGGGACAACACCGGGCGTGGGCTTGCTTCAGTCGGGCTTTGTCCCAACAATAACAACAACGCTACCCGCAACAACAACAACCAATTCCGCTGACTTGGGCGACCCAAACTCAACCTCTCCCATGAATATGCACATCATAAACTTGGACATGAACATGGATATGGAAATGGACATGGGAAATATTCATATGGACCTGTTGGATCTGTCTCTCTTCAGCGCATTTTCGCTGAGCGACAACAACAACGGCAACCCAGCGAACACCAACCATAACAACAACCACGTCAGCAACAACTCAACTTTGGCCATCCACCGTTCGCTGCGTGAATACTCCGACTCTGTCTTTTTCTCGCCGCCATCACCCTCGGCTTCTTTATTTTCTGCTTCGCCACCCGTAACTGCTGCCTCGCTTACCAGCCACACGCGATGCACCAATAATAAAAACGATGACAGCACAACCTATGATATTCCCCACAACTACTCTTTGTCTCCGTCGCCCCAGCCTTCAATACCAGTCCCATCCTCTCCGAAAAAATCAATCTCAAAAAAAACTGTTGTTCGTTCTCGAAACAATCGTATATCTTTGCACACTGATAGCAGTCTTACCCTTCAATTAACGGCAAAATTTGATGCCGCCAACCTTGTCGCTGAAAATGACAGTGCCATTAATGCTAAATCTGTTGCGACAGTGCCTCTCCCTACTCGGAAATTCACATGCCACATTTGTGCAAACAAGTTTCTCAGAAAACAAGATATGGACAGACATGTTGCCACGCACAATCCTGTTCGATTATTTTCATGTCCTGTTAGCGCTTGCTCTGCACGCTTTGCACGAAGAGATGCCATGGTCCGCCACACAAAGAGTGCAAGATGCATTGGAAATAAAAATGCCCAAGCTGTTAAAAGGATCTAAGTTATTATTTTTATATTGCTGTTTTGTATGCTGTTTTGACTGTTATCCTCATTCCTCCTACTTTTTGTTTTTTTGTTGCTGCGGCACCAGCTGGTTCTGCCGTCCGTATTTTCCAAACAATAAAAAATGTATTGTTTTCTGTGAAATATATGGGATTCAACATTTCGAGGAGTGGAACGGTGGGCTGCTGAGAAATAAAAAACAAAACAAAAAAGAGAAAATTTATTTGTTCAGGCAAAAAGAAAGAAAAAACAGAAAATGAAAACAAAAACACGCCGTTACTGCTTTGCAATATTATTCTTTGCCTCTTCTTCCAACTTCCGCTGGTTTGCTTCTGCTGTCGCAACAATGTTCTGTAAAAACGCATGTTGCTCTACATTGACCGCTGTTAGCAACACATGGTCAGCTGGGCATTGTTTCAAAAATCGTGCAAACTCAATATACGGATCGACGTCATCCAAAGGTGTTTCAAAGTAAGGATCCTCCTCTAACCCCATGTCAACAAAGTCATCATAATCAAAGTCCTTGTTTTCCCCCATGAATTTGACATAGTCATCGTCGTCATCTGATGCATCACCGTCTTCATCTCCAGCCTCTTCTGACACAGCATGAGCCTCGTCGGTTTCGTCATCATTTTCATCGCCATCTTCGTCTCCATTTATTTGCTTCAAATACGCTTGGCGCGCCTCCAGAACTTCGGGATATTCTTGGAAAAGTTTTAGAAGATTCGTCAATAAAGTGCCAACATGATTTTGTAGAGATGGAATATTTTGAACCGGCAAGCTCAGAACAGCTGTCAAAGCTAAAATAGAGAGCTTTTTGTCGTGAACACGTGAAAAGTTTTCCAGGTCTTTAAACCAAACAAAAAAGAAGGTCGATGTTGCGCCGCTGGCTTCCAGGAGTTGAAGAGTTTGCAGGGGGCTGTGATACAGACAGTTGATCACCTTTAACAACAATAAACATAACGCATCAGCAATATTTAACAAAGTATTTGAAAAATCAAACCAGTTCAAGAATATGGACTTTGAAGATGGACTGCAAATCATCTTCATGCTTCAAGTATTTCAGCGCAATTATAATGAGCTGCGGAATAAACTGCATATAACAAAAAGACACCATTACGTCAATAACAACATACGATGGTACATAAAACGAAAGAAACTCACTGGCTCACAGTGGCCACGAAGATTAAGCAGTAATGACTCTGCAATCATACATCCAAACGATCTGTCTTCATCCTCAATGTTGTCATTCTCTGGTTGGAGAATCTGTATGAAAACATCCACATCAGCATTTACATACAAATCCAAAACAATAAACAGTAAGTACCTTGGTAACCATTTGCATAATTTCGTTTGCAATATTAGGATTTGCCAAAATATAGTCTGTTCCATATCTGATAAAGCTATCAACTGAGCTGACAATATCTGTTTCATATCGTTAGCTTCAATGACACATTTATTTGGACAAAGACATTGTACCTTCAACGAACACGATTGATTCGCGGCTGAATGCGCGGAATAGCTCTCCCCACACCTGCCAATCAATAAGAGTCACAGTCTTTGAGCATTGAACAAGAGTCTCGATAACGTCCATGCATTCAGTGATAAGATCTGAATTGAGGGATAAAAATGGTCGGTTTCCGATCATGGCTATTATAATCAATAACAAACCAGAGAAGTCACTCTTTAAGACTTCAACAATAACAGGAGCGAGAAGATTGTCCAGCTCAGCGAGAATTTGGGGAGCGTTTTCGACTGCACTGATGACGCTGCATATGGCCTTCAAAATACCAGATGCTGTTTCAAGAGGCGATAGGGTCTTTTCAAAGTCATCTTCGCCGGCCGCTTTGATATCTTGGACCAATGAAACAAACGAGTCTCTCTGGAAGCAGCAAATAGAAATAGTAATTATGAATAATTGCAAGTCCCCATCTTCGTTGTTTTACCATTTGAGTGCAAAGTTGAACAGAAAACGGGGCAAGCTCATCTGGGAAGTATGTTGCTAGCTTTTCCATTCCTTGAGTTAATGTATCCATGTCAATTTCACTTGTCAAAGTAAGCAATGCTGATTTAAACAAAAATTAAACCTTCAAAAAAGAAAAGAAAAAAAAAAGTTTTAACAAAAAAACAAACTTTGCATGAGTGCTGGCGCGTATGGCTTAAGAGCTTCAAATACTGCAAAATAATTTGACAGTTCAGAAAAACTAGAAACTTTCAAAACAACAAACCTGACTTGTACTCGATAAGAAGCGAGATAGTTTGTGCCGCATACACTTTGACGGGAAGTTCGGGATCCTGGACACCAGCAAGAACACTTTCCAAAATAAATCGTTGTTGCTGTTGGCAGTTGTTAGATACTTGATTGAACCCGGCGTTTGTAAGACGGTACCTCTTCGGAAAAATCCAAACCGTCAAACATTAAAATCGATTCGAAAGCCTATATTCAGGTCATCATCGCATCAGTCGGTAAGCGGCTATTAATAGCGATAAAATGCGATCTTACCATAGCTCTCATGAAACCGAAACGTGATTTGAATTCTGGAAAAATGTGCTGAACAAAGAAGGCATCCATTTGATTATGGTACGGAGATTTCTGGAATTCTTATTTCTGAGTAACGTGCTCTTTTTCATTAATCAAAAACACAAACTTTCTGGTCCATCACCGTATCAGAAATGCCCAAAACCATACGGATCGCACCGCTCTTGCGTCGAGCAGAGGCCTCGTCAGACATGGAATCGGCAGAAGTTCTATTTTAGTGTGATAAACAGAAGACACAAAAAAAAGCGATGGTATCTACAGACCCTTGCAGAATTTGGACAACAAACTGCATCACACTTGTGAAAACTTGCGAAAATCGCTTAGTGACGATCGCGTGAAGCAAAAATTCGGCAGCCTCGACAGGATTCACACGTTCTTCATAGCTGTAGTCTCCCATCTTTCTCTGAACGTATTCAATGGAGTCATTCGCCCAGAGCTCAGCATCGAGCTGGTTGAAACAAAGCTGCGGGTAAATATATTGCGTGATGAGTGCACCAGTATGAGGCTTCATGACTGTCCACGTAGTCTTGTATTTGACGCAATCAGCAAGAAAGGTGCTGAGTTGCTGGCGCGCATGCCGGGTTATCCACATTCCGCTTACGCATTTATTTACCAGCCCGAGATACGCGGTAGCAATTCCCGGTGCAAAATGGTGAATAAACATGGTAGAGAACTGGGCATATTCCTTCTCACTTCCACGGGAACAGTATCGCATTAGATACATATGGAGACAGCGGAAAGCCCACTTCTTGGCCTTCCACCATTGATGCTTCTCACGCTCGTCTTCGTTTTGGATTTGATCATTGAGGAAAGATAAGTCTTTTTCGATAATCTGGCAGACGGAGTTGGGTTAAAATTCTTCAAGAAAAAAAATCGTGGCGGACTCACATTGACGAAAAGAGTTCCCCAGGGTACCAGGGATGATGAATCTTGCAAAGCCGGTGAAAGTTCGCGAGCAATGGTTTTCATATAAACTTTGACAATCATGCGCAGCATTGCCGCGGCATCTGGGGTTGACAGAGGAAGCAACGTGAGAGCAATGCGGTGCAGTGAGGCAAAACTTGCAGCAATCAGCGCGCCATAGTGTTGCGCAGGCTCTTCGACATGGTAAAGACTCTTTGCAAGAGCATGCAGCGCCTGTAACGAGCCAAACACAACAGCAGGTGACGAAGCTGGTGAATCAATTTGGGCAACAACGGACGGGAGAAAGTTGGGCCATTGTGCATAGTCTTTTTGCAGAATGCGTTCGAGCGCCGAAACTAAAAACACGCTGCAAGTTGCAATAAGGTTTCAGGATATAATAAACACAGCAAAGCAATACAACGATAAATCTTCACCCCAATTCAGTCGGAACAGCCGGAAGCGCAGATACAATATGCGTGCGTACAAAGTCGCGATCATGTGGACCAACCAGCACAATAGAGGTGTCGGCTGTCGCATCAGCCGGATCGCGCCAGCCTTTTTGTACGCGATTTTTGAAGAAGATTGCGGCTGGAACGAAAGTAGAGAAAAAACAGAGTCGGTCAAGACAACCAAACAATACAAGTCCCGCATATTCATTAACGGAAAAAGCTTCAAGCGAGAAATGGGGAAAACACCGCACCAGTTTTGCGCACATTTGCATCGACTGTTTCGTCTGAAACGATCCGCATCAGAGCTTCCAGCACGCCATCCACGCGCTCGGCATTCTTGAGTCCTGCCTCGCCTGTTGTTCGCTGAACTGCATCTGCCGACAGCGAATGCGCAAACAGCTGGGTCAATTGTCCGACTTGAGTTGCGTCCATATTTGTTGCAGAAACAAAGAAAAAGAAAAAAAAGAAAAAGAAATCGGCGCTTCAGACTGCGGAAAATTATTTATCATATAATTATAAACCGTGATATATCGGTTTAATAATCTGTTTTAAATCTCAACATCTGAAACCTCACTATCTTTTACGACAATACGATGATTGTGTCTGCATTCAAATATGAGAAATCAACCATGTTTTATCAAAAGCAGAATCTCTCATAATCAGCATATTTAATTTCCCCAAAACCTGCTTCATATGGAGGCAGGCCCTTAATATCACATTCTCTGACAAACAAATTGAAGCTGATATCCACGACAACCAGAGTAATCAAACCATGTATTATTTGGTGCAAAAATGAGGGATTCGCATGGTATATTAATAATTCCGTGATAAAAAGTCGGTAGAGATTTGAATAGAGATATAATCATTTTACAAAGAATGCCAAGTGTTATCTTTGTGTAAGAAATGCATTTTTTGTGCAACAGCGTTTGCAGCGGCTAAATCGGACGAATTGGAGCCAGTAATGGTGGCAACTGGGGTTGTTGCTGTGTAGTGACAAGTTAAGTTGAGCGAGTTGAGTTGTTCACCTGTGCGATGGTGCTGAAAATTCACAAATACCTTCACAAATGTCTTCACAAATCGTTCACAAATCATAAAAAAATAAATGGGACATAAATTTATTTTTGGTTTTTATTCTGTTTTTGATTTTTGATTGATTTTGATGATTTTTGATATAAAGCTCAAGTCTTATTACGTATTTTATTAAATTAGATAGTCTTCAGATATAAATTAGATTTTTAATAAAATTTTCAAGAATTTTCCCAACCCTTCCATCATTTTCAAGTATTCAAAAATAACTCAAACAATTTCAAACCACTTTCAAACCATTTTTCTTTTGAAGTGTCTTTTATTCTTTATTATTATTTTTCTTTCCACTCCAAAAACCATTTAAACCCAACTCTTTCCTTCATTTTATTATTAGTCATTTTAAATAAAAGAAGTCTTTATTAAGTTATAAACCTTTTACTTCAACTCATACTCATATTTCAGTCTCAAACTCTTATTATTTAGTTTTGAGATATAAAGTGTTGGCCTAGTTGACTCAAGCTGATACAGTTACCAGTAGCCCCATTACTACTCTTCTACTACTTACCAGAATCTTATGCCTGTTCCCAGCCATATATTTTCACAATTTATAACACTTCATAAATACATCTTATTTGATTAAGTTTTACTCTCAAGTTATACAAGTGAAACAGATTGCACTGTTGAACCTCTTAAATGTCTTTATTGCAAGGCAACTTTTGTATCAGTCACTGAAATAGCTTCTCAACAGTCCCATTCCCCATTTTACAGCTCTTCTAATTTGAGTATTGCTGAGCTGTCCAGTATTCACTTGAACTTGTATAATTGGAATAAATAAATTGTTTTCTTGTTTTGCTTTTACAGTGATTAAAAAACAAAATAACAAGACTTCATTAAACAGGCAGGGTTGAATTGTTCAAGGAATAAGGTTGGGCAAAATGCAAGCAGACAGGGATGTTGCCAAGACACCTAACCAAGCTTGCGAGGTGTGTCCAACCAGGGTCTGAGAGGAAGGAGAGCTCAGCCTGGCTGTCAGGCTAGCATGTTATTTGATATCCAGTCAGAGGTAAGCCAGGTATGCATCAGACGCCCATTGTCCCAGCACTTGAATTTTGTATTTGGTGTATCCCAGATTTGCTGCTGCAGTTGCTCCCCCAATGTGAAAGCTGTGTCCCGCATAGTGGTTGGGGTTTTCTTCAATGGCAGGGAAAAGCGAACAGATTGAGTTGATGAGGAAGTTGCACGAGAAGGGACAACTGGAAGGGAGTGAAAAGATGGGGGCATTTGGTGCCATGGGGAAGCTGGTGAAGAGCTTGAAGAGGAGACACATGGTGCAACAGGCTGGGTCAGTGGCAAGTCCAATAGTTGTTAAAATTCCATGACCAGTGGCAACAGTCTGGAATAATTCACTGTCAAATAAAATAATCCATCCATTCTTTGTGTACAATAAATAAGAATTGAAATA
>JADGJH010000357.1:0-20395 GCA_027596945.1 Physocladia obscura
AATTGGAACCAGAACACAAATTAATTCTGAGTCATTTGCCTAGTGAGAGCGACAAAGACAGCGCAACTGTATTTGAAGAAACTGTTGAACCTCCGGTGCCCAACCATTTGCTGCGAAGGGCTTCTGCGGCATCGGCATCAAATGTACGAACGCTCGTTCACTCGCCAACGCCGCCGAACAGATTCGATGCAAAAAGGCTCTCGCACTTGAGTGTATCCAGAGGCCTCCTCTCGACTCCAGGAAGCAATTCCTCCAAACCTCGAACCCAAACGCAAGAAACGTTATTGTCTGCAGAGGACGAATAACTGGTTGAAAAGGTTGTGCAAAAGTTTGGTGGGGACGCTTCACAACTGAGGGAGTTTATTTCCCAGAAACGAATTCGGTTTGTCCATTGCAAAGAAGGCGGCTTGCATCATCCGCTTACGGCGGAAATTCATCAGTATTGGGTTTTGGTTCCTGATGAAGGGGGAAATGGCTTCAACAGATATCCCAATGTGATGAACTGGGAGCGATACTTGGGGCCAAAAAGTGCGCGGTTTTTGATGTCAAACACCAAGATTTTGTCTCTGCTGAGATTATTTCTGCCGCACTGCGTGACCATTAAGAAGTTGGGGTCCAGGATTAGCAGTGTCAAGCTTGACTATAATGCCACTCTGCTGCCCTGCGGGATGCGAGAAATAGCTTGCTTCTTCCGCGGTGGATTTTCAAAAGCATCATCGTTAGACTTGGATTCAACAACAAGATAGCGCTGTAAGATTCAATAAATACAACATACAATAGCAAAGAAAATTCAGTTAACATACATTTGTCTTGCGTGAATCACTAAATAATGGCACTGTTGAGGTATTTGCCTTTTCAATGAAGGTTTTGGTAAAGTAGCCTCTGGGAGTAGCATCAGAAGGTGGATTTTCGATATGGTTTTCGATTTCTTTTTCCTGTTTTACAGGGAAAGAACAATACATCAGACACTATTTGGTTAGATTTCGAAAACTCTGCTAAAGAGCTGGAAATGATGGAGTTCATTCATCACAAAAATGAATTTCTCAGTGAACATAGACTTAGGGTTCACAAAACACGTCACTGTATTTGAGTGAACAGTCTCACAACATTCAAGATTAATCACAACAATGAATTTTCTTAGTGAACACTACACTCAAATCCATCACACTATTCCTCACTAACTCTCAGTGTAAATAAACCATACCATTCAAAGTTGAGTTGATTCGTCGCAACAATGAATTTTCTTGGAACACACATTCAAATAAACAAGCGACAACTCTCACTAAAATCCATCACATTATTCTTCACTCACTCTCAGTGTAAATAAAACACTTGATTCAAAGTTGAGTTGATTTGTCACTTGCCGAAGTGCACGAAACATCAATTCAAAATTTTATTACAGAAGCTCCACAGAGAAGAGGAAGTGGGCGTATCAATGGGGGAGGGGTCAAACAAAAAAACACACACATTTTATCGCCATCGATTGGTCCCTTGTTCATAAAATCCAATCTTTCGCAACAACTTATATATTCGTGTCGCGGGCACAACGTTTGCTGGTATCTCCCACTTTTCAAACGCATTTTCGTAAATGTTGAGAGTTTCCAACGAAACACAGTATGCAATTTCTTCCGGGATGAGTCCACAAAGTCTATTGTTTTGAAGAAGCAACGTTTTAATATTTGATAGTCCGCCAATCGTGTGAGGAATTTCTCCAATCAATTTGTTGTTTGATACATCAAAAACCTCCAAAGAAAGCATGGATCCGATTTCTGATGGAATTTCTGAATCGAAATAGTTGTCGCTTGCGTAAAAATATTTTAGATTGGCAAGGTTTCCCACTTCAGCGGGAATCGACCCCTCCAACAGATTCCACGCAACCGATAAAAATTCGAGATTCACCAGCCTTCCAATTTCCCTCGGAATGGTGCCAATCAACTTACATGAGCCAATATTGAGATGTATGAGAGAAGTGCTCAGGAGACACAGTGCTTTCGGAATACATGTTTTTGGACGCGCATTTGCACCTCGCCAATCGAGAACTCTGCTTCGTGACAGCCGCACGATCGAATATGCTTTTTGCCACGATTTTGGAAAGCGAAAAAAGAGGCGATCAAGCAAATCGTAATATTGGCGAGGTGACTCTTTAACAGGCATGTGACGGACCAAACAAAGCATAGCAAAATACAAATCTAGCAGGCAGTCTCGGATATCTTTGTTGATAAGTGAGTATTTGAGCACATGTAACGGACTGATCCAGGCAAAGATTGATTGAACAATGACAGGTGGAATGGGAGTGTCGATAAGTTCGTGTTCGCTGAGATTGCAAGAGTCCATCTCAATATCTGCTTGTGTGGCGAGCGCAAGATCGCGCTCGTATTTTTCCAGCTTCGAATCTCTGTGTCTCCGCCGTAGTGACTTCCTCTTTCTTCCTTCGCTTTGAAACACTTTCATGAAAATAAATTTCTTTCTTTTTCTGTGGAAAAGAAACCAACGGAGACAGCATGAGCAACAGCGAAGAAGCGAATGTTGGCCCTGCGGAAGAAACCACAGTGAGTTCTTTCATTTTCTCGCTTAGTAATAACGCCGGTCGCGTCAAGATGAATATGCGGTCCATTTTGCGCGCTGGCTCTGGGCTGTTATAACCGCGATATTGCAAATCAAATCGATGCCCGAATACTCATGTCTCTCTTTAAACAGAATATTTGCATTGCTTCTATTGCACGCCTGTGCATCAGTGGCTATGCTGCATACCAGGATGCGAGTGAAGATGGTGTTTATAACTCTCTGCTCGCCGTTTCAAACAAGTTTGGCTACGTTGTTTTTGGCACAGACGATGGGTTTGCTTTCATGGAAACAAAAACAGTCCACTCTCTCTTGCCAAAGAATCAAAATAAGGTGGGGTGAATTTACTTCCTTTATTTATTTTTATCATTTTGCTTTCGGATATTCAACTTTGTTTTTTAGAAGGAACAAGTGACTCTCGGCGACTTGAAAGCTACACGCGTAGCTTTTCATGACAGTGATTCTGCCGTCAATCAAATTCGCCTGTCTGCGGACCAAAAAATTGTTGTCGTTGCTCTGACTTCGGGTCATATCCATCTTTTCGATGCTGCTGAACTTGCGCAGGTTCTTCTTTCCCCTCCGAAATAATAATAATAATAATAAAAATAAAATTCTTACTGAAACGTGTTTTTTTTTGAAACAGGGCATATCTACTTCCTTCAAAAAATTCATGTCTCCCAACGAAGAGGATGTTGCGATCCTGCCAAATCCCGAATCTTATCCAAATCTGTGCGCAGTCAACGGAGCAGATTTGTCTTTGCATATACTTGATATGGACACGGGCGTTTTTACGCCCATCGATAAATTCAAAACTGTTTATGCGATGTGCTGGAGCAGAAAGGGAAAGCAGCTTGCGATTGCAGATGAAAGTGCGGTTATAAGGCAGATTTCAATCGACGGAACTCCAAAGAACCTGATCAAACCACCTCCTTCTATTACTGCAACAGAAGGTGTGCATTTCTTTATTCTTTCTCTTTCTCTCTCACACTTTCTCACTCTTTAACCATACTCAAATCTACTTTAATGGTTAATTTTTACTCTAAATGTTTGTGATTTCCAGTTAAAAGCATTTTTTGGCTGGAAGATAAAACCTTTATTGTCCTGTATTCTGTGAATCAAGATGACGAAAATCAGGAAGATGAAACTGCTGCTTATATCATTACTCAATCTGGAACTGCGAAAACTGGAATCAAGACAAAATATATGAAAATTGAGAATCCCTGTCCCATACTTACGAATCGCACAAATCTGTTTTACCCGAATTTAATCTCGTCTATGTAATGAAACTGTCAAAATCGATGTATCTCAATTATTAATGACAACTTTGTGATTTAGGGGTTCATTTTCGTATCTTCTACCTTATGCGAATTTTTCAAGTTCAAGTATCGGATTATTAGGATTCAAAGATGGAAGCTGGAACAAATGGCTTTTACCTTCCGATAAAACTATTGATATCCCTGGAACAGGAGACGAAGATGATTCAAATGACGTTTCATTCCCAATTGGCGTTGATATTGATTTTACAAGCACTGACGTTGCTGAAAACGGACTTCCTCCAGCACCACTAATATACGTGCGCACTAGTGCAGGATATCTTGTTGTTTTTTCTGTGATTGATGAGACTTCGAAGAACCGTAATCAGAGTTGCTCGAGCATGGTTGATAAAATCGAGGTTATTGACGGAGGTGATGGACCAACGCGATTGAAAGACGAGCTATTGGCGGCACAGAATACTATATTTGGAAGTAGTTCATTCTCGGGAGAACATAGTGGTAGGCCATTTGCAAAAGGGTCGGAGCAATTTGTTCATAAAAATAGGGTTGAAACCCTACCGCCAAAGACGAAATCACCAGCAAGGCCCGTTGTACCGGGTGCAACATTTGTTCGCGATAGAAAAGATAAATCTCCCCAAAGATCTGCTGTGAAGGTTCCAGAGCCAACACCGTCTGCGCCGTTAACAACTGCACCTTCCGTCACAACAATCGCCACCGCTATCGCCGCTGCTTCTACCCCAATCACTCCTGTTGTTGTTACATCGACGTCAATTTTGGAAAAGAAAGTTCCAGAACGTCCGAAAACGCCAACCCCTATTGAAAGTTCCAAAGAAACTTTAAAAACTACTGAAAATATAGTCAACAAAGATGAAGAAAACCCTCAAAGAACTTCTTTAGAGGTTGAATTTGGAGCTACAGCTTTAATTAAAGCTGAGTTACAGGTCGATACTACAGAGGCGTTGAAAAAACCCGAAGAAAAAAGTGGTTTCGAATCCTCAGCGAAGGTCAGAAAATCTTAGCATATAACTGATTTCTCAACTTTTTTTGATTCATTTTTATCAGCTCCCGGAAATATTGCTGAGAGTAAAGCAACCCAAGGCTGCAGCTCCAAGTACATTTGAGGAAGTGGACAACATTGATGACTTTTCGGCAGAGGTAAGTAAGCGAACCTTGCTTCCTTTCATTATTTATCTGTTCAATATTTACAAATTGTACTTAGTTTTTGGAAATTCGTCAAATACCTGTGAATACGAGTATTCCAATAACTCAGCCGTTTAAACACCCTGAAAATAAAGCCATTTTTTACAATCTTCTTGCTATTTCAAACAAGTTTGGTTACGTTGTTTATGGAACTCAGTCTGGATTTGGGTTTGCACTGACTGAAGATATTCGGACTGCTATTACAAAAGTAGAGTACTCTTTGAGCTTTTTATTTGATTGTTTTTAATTGGATCTGCTTATAAAATTTGTATAGGCAGCCCCAAAGCAGGAAGTCAAGGTTTTGAAGGCGCATGAAGTTCCGCTTGAATATGACCTTGTGAACCAAATACGATTGTCAGCAGCACAAGATCTGGTGTTAATCGGTCTTTCATCAGGAAGTATACTAGTGTTTAAAGTATCAGATTTAGTGTTGGTAAGGCAATTTTCGTATAATTCCTTTTTTTTTTTTTTTTTTATTTTCTATTTCTATTGTACTACTCAACCGACAAAAACTCTTGAGAGTCCGTTAGACTGCGCATCAGTCATTCTACCAAATCCTGAAGCATTTCCAAATATTTGCGCGCTCAATTTTTCGAACGGGTTGTTATATATGTTCAATGTAGAAACTGATTTTTTTGACAAAATTGAAATTTCCGGCGAGACTTCAATAACTGCAATTTGCTGGAGTCGAAAAGGAAAGCAGCTTGCAATTGGAGACGATGCTGGAGTTATTCGACAAATCACTTTAGATGGAGTGATTAAGAATACTATTAAACCTCCAGAAAGTTTGGGAGACGGCTTCGAAGGTTGGATAATTTTTGTAATTATTTTTTTTTATCTTCCTAAACTTTTTATGAAAAAAACGCAGTGTCAAACATGTTTTGGCTTGAAGACAAAACTTTTGTTGTAATATTTTCACGGGAAGACCGTGAAAGTCGAGCATTTATTGTTATACAAAGCGGAACTGCGAAAACCGGAATTCATACGGCATATACCGAAGTTTCTGATCCTTGTATAAAAGATTCAGATACCGAGAGGAAGACAGCATATATTTCAGCTTTGATTTCTGATATGTAAGTTACTCGATTGTTGAGGCATTATTGGCTGATGTTCTTTTTTTCAGGGGAGATGCCAAATACATTCTGTCCTACGGAAATTATTCTGGTGATTCAATTGGATTTTTGGGATGCAAAGATGGAATTTGGAACAAATGGGTCCCAAAAAACGATGACATTTATCTTCCAGTAACAGAGAATGACGACAACACATATACTGTCGGACTTGATATAGACTTTCACAGCAAAGATAAAATCAAATCACAGCATCCAGACTTACCGGATCTGTGTCCAGCACCATTGGTATACGTTTTGAATAATGTTGGTTCCTTGCTTGTGTATGCAGTTGTTGATGACACAAGTTCTGAACGCAATGTTTCTTGCGCGTCCATGTGTGAAGCCGAGAAATTACCTGGAACTGTAAAAGTAACCTCACTATTTTTTTTTGTTTTGTTTTTTATTTTTATTTTTGCTTATTATTAATTTGACGTTTCTAACCGGAATAATCAGGTTTCTTTAAAAGCTGAGCCTCTTAAAGTACAAACGCAACCTGAAATCGTGAAGTCAGATACCCAGCTTTTTAAGTTTGCACCAAATGCCGATGAGGAATCACCTGCAATTTCTGCATCCCCCAAGATTCCACAACCTGCGAAAGCGCCAGTATTTGGCCAGGTCTCAGTTCCAAGTTTCGCTCCAAAGCCGATGGCACCACTCGAAACGCAAAAGTCCCTTTTTGGGAACGGGTCTGGATTTTTGTTTGTGCCAGCGAAAAAAGAAATTTCGTCTTCGATGCCAGTAAAATCAGAAGGTCCTATTTTTGGCAGCGGATTTGCGAAAACAACTGAAATTTCGTTTACGAACCCTGTCGGATCAGGAACGCCACCGCCGCCATTATTTGGGCCTGTTAAACCGAGTCCCGCACCTGTAAAACACTCCCTCGTTTTTGAAAATCCTGCTGTAGCAAAGTCTACTTTTCCGTTCACTCAAGGTACCAACGCTAAAACCTCTGGCACATCACTTGCAAGTGATACACCAGCTACAGCATTGTTTGGTTCAGTATCTTTCCCATCTTCTCCTGTCCCTTCTACGAAGACGATAATTTTTTCGAATGAAGCCAAAAATCCGCTGAAATCAGGAATTTTTGGCGTAAGTTACGCACCGGCTTCAGCTACTCTTTCAAAAATGCCTTTGTTTTCGACTGAAACTAAATTTGCACCTCCAAAGCCTTTGTTTCCGTCATCCAGCGCAGTTCCAGACATGCCATCTCCAAGAATTCCAGTGGAATCGAAACTTATTGAAGCTGTTGCGACAGAAGCGCCGATTTTTCCAGTTCAGCAAAATTTTGCTACTAAGCCACCCTTTGACAAACCTGCTCCTTTGAAACCAATTCCAAAAGTTGATAAAGATCCTTCCTCAAAAATATTAGAATCTGTACTCCCTGTGCCAACTGTACCTGTCCCAGTACCAGCGAAGAAGGAACCCAAGAAGAAAACTTATGATGATCCGAATAGTTTATTACAGCTATTTGATCGACTGTGCGCTGAATTCGAAGATGATTTAATTGAAGTTCGTGAGTTTATATTTTATTTTTTGAGCTTAAAACATTGTTTTTTTGTGTGAAATTTCTAATTTGCTGCTTTCTCATTTTGTTTTCAGTTACAAGAAAATATGAGTGATTGCAGTGCATTTGTCGAGAAGGCGGTTAAAAATTCAGCGATTGTGCTTCAGCAAACGCATATTCAGCTTTCTAATGCGAATGAACAAATGATATATGTCGAATCAGATTCTAAAAAAATTTGCGTAACTCGCGATGAACTTGTTAATACACTGAGATTGGGTAAATTCTATATATATATATTTTTATTATAAATTTTTTTGAATTTTCGAATGTTTTTTAGTCGCTGGAAAACAAGAATACGCTGGAAAACTTTTCAAATACCTGAAAGAAGAATCAAAAGATTGGCTGGAAAATACGGGAGAATTAGGGCCCGAATTCGCATATTTACAAACCGAGTTGAGAAGAAAGATTATGGTTTGACTTTTATAAATATTTGTATGCTACTTAATTATTTTGATAAAAACTTCTAGCACATGGAATCATCTCTTAGTGATGTGAAAGCGTCGTTGGTTGAAATCAAAGAGATGCTTGAAATCAAACGTGGAGTGAGAAATCCCGTCAAGTAATTGCAAGATAAACATTTTTTAATTGATCTAATCAATCGTGTTATACAGATTACCAGATTGGGACACGATTTGCAGAAATATCCGAAGAATCACTAACCATACGCTGACGATTTCGAAAAGGCTTGATGGCCTTTTGCAAAATGTTCGTGTCGAAAAGCGAGTCCTGTTTTTGCAGTCGAAAAATTCGAAAACAACGCCGTTCAAGAATTCGTTTGCAGCTGTTTTCGATAATCTTTCTGACGACGAAAATTTCAGACCAACGCAATTTTTAGGCATGCCAGAGTCTGTCAAAAAACATTCGAAGTTTTTGGCCTCATTGAAAGCTGTAACTTCAAATTCGGAATTCAAGCCACGCAAAATCTGTGCAGTGAAAGCGATTGGTGCAATTTCGTCTAGCGAATCAAGCCTGGATTCGTCATTGACTACTTCTCTTTCAGGATGGACATGTTCAATATGCCTTCTCCTAAACACGAATGCTGCAGCCGTCTGTGTCGCTTGTGAAAACAAAAGAATCGACAATGTTGCTAACAGCCAATCCACGTCGTTAGGATGGATATGTGCTGTGTGCTTAGTTCCAAACATTGCCTCTGCATTGATGTGCGTTGCTTGTGAAAGCAAGAAAAGTGGCGAAACTGTTACGAAACCCTCATTGTTCAATACAAACGAATCAATATCTTCATTTAGTTTTAACCCCACTACTGCATCTTCTGGTGGATTCAGCTTTGCTCCTGTAAAGGCAACAAACAGTGAAAAGTGGGAATGCACAACATGTTTAGTTTCAAATGAGGTATCAGTTGACGTATGTGTCGCATGTGAAACAACGCGAGGTGGCTCAAAAGTCGTCCCGAAACCGTCTCTCTTTGATTCAATAAAGCCAAAAGAAGCCACCACCGTAATTGGCGGATTCAGTTTCACTCAGTCGGAACCAAAACAGGATGTTTCCATGAAATCATCGACGTTTCAAGATAAATCAAGTGGTGGGTTAAGCTTTGCTACTGGAAAATCTACAGAATCTACAGGTTTTAGCTTTCAACCTGCTGCTTCTGGAGGCTTCAGCTTTCCTTTTAATAAGCCTTCTTTAAATCTCAAATCAAAATCAACAAATGAAACAGAAAACTCAGGAGAACAGTGGACTTGTGATTCCTGCTTGGTTTCCAACGTTAGCGCTGCCAGTCAATGCATTGCTTGTGAAGCAAAGCGCAACGGGAAAACAAAACTGTCTTTATTTGATACTTCTTCTTCATCTGGGCCCGGATTTACTGCACCTCAGCCGATTCTTGGTAGCTTCAGTTTTGGTACAGCAGCAAATCTGTCGGACATAACACAGGCACAAACAGCTGCCTTCAGTTTCAAGCCAAATGCAGAAGAGAAATTTGCTTCTGCTGTTTTGGCAGGACCGAGATGGACTTGCTCAACCTGTTTAATCACGAATGATAATGCAGCTATTAAATGCGAAGCTTGTGAAACAAAACGCCCGTCAGATTACATCTCTTCAGAATCATCGAGCTTTGTTAAAACTGAAACAGCAGTTTCAAATGAGAATATTGGAAATGAAAAGAAACCTGAATTCGGATTTGGAGGATCAAAATCGGCAGTAACGACAGAGGGATGGACTTGCAATATTTGTCTTGTTACAAACCAAGAATTTGGAACAAAATGTGTCTCCTGTGGAAATGATCGAGACGGAAAGCCTACTCCAAAGACATCATTATTTGGTTCCACATCCTCCGCACCAGTTACCTCTGAATCAACTTCTACCGGATTTGCCTTATCTGCAAAGCCTGATGCAGAGTCTTCTGAGCCTGCTTTGCCTTTGTTTGGAACCAGTATTGGGCCATCTTCATTCATATCATTTTCATCGTAAGTTCCTTTTTTCAATAGTATTTTACTTTATTATTATTTCCAGCTCTCCTGCTCCTGGGTTTAAGCCGTCAGTCACAGGAGAAGGACCAGTTATCACTTCAACACCAATCAGCTTTGTGCAAAAATCGTAAGTGAAAATAATTGCCGAGAGTGGCGCTAAAAAATTGAAACTGTAGTCAAGAAGATACAAAGTCTGCAACTTCCAATTACACTTTTGCAGCATTCGGTCAGGCAATGAATCTTGGATCAGCAACCCCGACAAATAAAATAAATCCAATGTTTGGTTCTGCAGCTCAAAACACTGGATCAGTTTTTGGTAGTGGCCCTGTTCCACCCGCATCCGGATTCTCTTTCCTTACACCTGCGTCATCTCAATCTACACCAGCTGGAGGTGGAGCTAGTGTGTTTGGCAATGTATCTCCTCCAAGCAATTCAGCACCTTTTGGATCTGGGTCAGTATTTGGTGGAGCGAAATCAAACGGTTCCCCAGCTTTTGGTACAGCATCAGCGACTGGCAGTGCTTTTGGTCAGACATCCAATCCTGTAACAAATTCTTCATTTGGTCAACCTGGTGTTTCTGCGTTTGGGCAAACTTCAGGTTCTGTATTTGGTAGCCAAACTGCAAACACTTCTTCAGCTTTTGGTAAACCTGCCATCACACCTGCTGCAGTAACAGGGTCAGTTTTTGGGCAACCGGCAGCTCCTTCCACTTTTGGCCAAACGTCGTCAGCTTCCGCTTTTGGCCAACCTCCGGCAGCTGTATCTGCTTTCGGCCAAAAACCTTCACCTTCTGTCTTTAGTCAAACAACTTCAACTTCTGCTTTTGGGCAAGCACCAGCACAATCAGCATTAGGTCAGTCTAGCTTTGGACAACAAACGGCATCTACAGCCTCACCTTTTGGGCAAAAGTCTGCTTTTGGGCAAGCTGCTGCGACAGGGTCTGCATTTGGTCAATCCACGTTTGGTCAAGCAGGAACTCCAGTTCCGGCGTTTGGTCAATCTGCATTTGGGACAGCAGCTCCTGCTTTTCCTTCAGTTTCGTTGGGACAAACAAAGTCTGTGTTTGGTCAATCTTCAAGCGCTGCTACTGGTGGTTTTGGTGGTTTTGCTGCGTGAGTGTTTTCATGTTTTATCTACTTTTCTGCGAATTAATTCCGTTCATTTTTCGAAGGAGTTCAAATCAAAGTGTGTTTGGAGGAGGGCAGCCGCAAGGAGGGATTGGCGGTACGGGAGGAACAAACAGTCCGTGAGTTTATTCTTTTCACTTTTTATCATTAGCTCATTAAATTTCTACAGTGCTAAAAAGCCATCCTTTTCGCAATACCGTTAATGAAATTTATGGAAAAATTTTAATAAAAATATCATATTTTCAGATTGTAAAGCTCAAACTTGAATTAAACTCATTCGATAATTCCAGAATTTCAAACGGATAATGTCAAACTTCACCAAATCCAAACAAAGCTGGAATACGAAGTTGTTAAAATATTAATTAATAATTTGATATAAGGCTACCTGTCTAGCCTCAGAACATACTTCCACTTTGCGAGTTTCGTCAGTTTCCTCATCAATTTTGATTTCAAGTAATCCTAATAAAAACGCCGCCCCATGAACCACAAATTCATTTTGAACAATCAACGCTTTAATTTGAAGTTCCAAGGCATTTTGCGATTCTGTCTTCAAATTTCCAATTTTGACAATTCTGAATAAGAATAAAATACTTGAGTCACAAATAAGAGAATACTACAATATTACCCTTTCAGATAGTTCCATGAAGATTCATTATTTGGTGCCTTCATGTTGTATACCATGGCAAAATCAATCTCAGATTTCACATGCTCTGGAGAAAATCCTTCAGGGTTATTTGTGAAGTAGAAAAATCGATGATTCCAGGCTGAGTTGTTTCTAAAGTCAGATTCGATTAGGCGATTTATATCGTCAAGCTCTCTTCCCCAAATATTAAAATGGCGCACAAGCCACTGTCTGTAACTCCATGCATGGTAATTTTTGGCGTCAGTTTCAAATTGTTTGTTAATGTAATCGATTTCGGTAGAAAGAACTTTTTCTTTGAGTTCGTCATTCGTGAGTCCAATTTTTGTGACGATAACTTCTCGGTGATGCCAAATCTGGAGAGATATAAGAATAAATAACCACAAACCAGGAAGTGAACAAAAACCTGATAGTTTTTGTGGTGATCGAATCCAATCTCGGTGGCATATTCAAGCTCTTCGCGCAGATTAATGTTCAGCGTAAATAAACAGTCCTGTCGAACTTTCCATACTGTATAATGCGCTGGATTCAACTCGATTATTTCGGTTGTGAGATCTGTTGGAGTGCATGTTATGGAAAAGAGTGAGAGAAACAAAGAAAAACAAACCAAGAACTCTCTGAGACTGCTCGTTTGCTCTTGCACACGCACGAAAATAGTCCATAGCTTTCGAGTCTATCATCAATAATTAGATCAAAGAAATAATAATAGACGGAGGAGGATAGTTGCGTCTTGCATTCATGCGGATATGCAATTGGGGCGATTGGATTAGGGCCGTCATCGGACTTAATCGGAATCACGTCGGCAAACACAACTTCGATCTGCATTGACAAGTGTTTTCAGAATTGTTTGACAAAATTTCATCACTTTCAAAAATGAAAGCTGCCACATCAGTACCAACAGCAAAAACAACAACAGCAACAACACCAAGCAGAAGCAACCTGTTCAGCGCAACTAAAAAAGCCTTGATTACGTCCGCTGATGTTATGAAGTTGGTGTTTTCTTCTCAAGAAATTTTTTCAAAACAAAGGTTTCACGATCAAAGTTACTAATTACTACTATTATCATTATTACTCTGATTATGTTGCAATGGTATTACTGGTTTCATTCTAGACTCAAGAAACCACCCAAAGGTTTTCTTTGTCCAAATATTTTCTCAAAGCCTGTGCAGTTTGTCCAGTTTCAAATCAAAGATATGAAAACCAACAAGGTTTTTTTTTTTTTTTCCTTTCTTTTCCCTTCAAAACTAAAAACGGCTGCCAAGATTTTTTTTGACATTGGAAGGTCTATGGAGTCAATTGAATGGTATGAAAACGATGGAATTGAGCCTGACGATACGTCGAGATCCATTGAATACTCCTTTCCTAAAGAATTCTTGGCACATGATACAGTTGGCACGAATTTAGTTTTCGCAGTTGGTCCAAAGCCATTGGCAAATTTTAGAATGGTTGAAAGTCATGTAAGATTATAATGTTAACTTTTTTTTATTTTTCTTTGGTCTGATTTTTTATTATTATTATTATTATTAGTATTTCAAAGATAGGTTGATTAAATCTTTTGATTTCGATTTCGGATTTTGTATTCCAAACTCAATTAATACGTGGGAAAATGTTTATACGCTTCCGAAGCTTGACCCGCGCACAGGTTTATTTACCCTTTATTTTTTGGATATTTTGTAAAATTTTAATTTTATATTACTATCATTATTTCCACCGCATATGTTATAAACTGATGATATGTAGTCAAAGAAATGATTGTATCTCCAAACCAAACAGTATCAGACAGTTTTTATTTTGTTGATGACAAGCTTGTGATGCATAACAAGGCATTTTACTCTTACTTCTAAAACGAAGCGAAGAAAAGTAAAAATGATGAAAGAATAAAAGGGGAATTTATAAAAAGAAACATTTTAAGAAATTCCTGGTTTTTTTGCCATTGATTCAGCCAGTCCAGTATACTCCGCAATAAGGAAATGATACTGCTCCTCTTTTTCCTTCAAAGCAGATTCCAACTTTCCAACTGATAGATTTTTGGCTTTTAATTCTTCTTCAAGCTGTTCGTGCATTTTTTTAAGTTTTGAAAACTTTTCGGTAATTTCTATATGATCTGATCCTAGCTTGACATGTGTACTTTTCGGAACGAAATCTTGCTCTTGCGCTGTTTTCAATTTTGAAATTTCGGCTGCTTTTATTTGAACCTATGTGATAAAAAAATAAAAGTACTACTTTTTGTTTTCTTTTTTTTTGTTTTTATTACATCATCAGTTAGTCCACAAATTTGCTTTTCGTATCTTGAAATGGGGTCATCGCCTGGACCAAATTTGTTATCAATCATTGACTCAACTTGAGCAATCATGGAATCAGTGCATTTTTTTTCGCTTAGTAGTGCAGGCGGCAAGTAGCTCGCGTACAAGGCTAATTTTCGCTTTAACTCAGTGTTCAAGAAATCGTTTTCGTGCTTGAGATGCACAATCAGAGTTTCCATTTGGATACTTTTTTTGCGCTCGAATTTTAACAGGAGCCGGTTTTCATTCTTGAAAAAAGCAAGGTTTGCTGTAAAAATTGCGATCATTGTGGATGAAGGATTGTGATTCACCTGAGCCAATAACTTTCGCACTTTTCCACGTAAGAAAATCAACTCGTTTTGATCAAGGTTGTGACTTGCAATAAATGAATCATATTCAGCCTTAATTTCAGAAAATCAATTTGATTATAATAACTTTTTTTTTTGTTTGTCTAACCTTAATTTCAGCGAGAATTGGGCCATAGTGTTTAAAATCTGTAATTATACGATCAAAAACGTATCGATAAACTTGCAACCGTCTCATATCGGGTCCTTGCTCAGAACATCCGAGAACTTCAAGTTCCTTGTTTGAGAAAAAAAATTTATAAACTAAGACACACAACACACCCCACCCACCTTGCGTAAAAAAGCTGTCAATTCTTTCAAACTTTCAGACATTGAAGATTCATGTTTTCGCGCCCACTTAGATTGTACCAAATCATAGTCAGTGTATTTCAAGGATTTATATTGGCCATGTCTGGTAAGATTGAGAGCAGGCGCTGGCATATATTTGCGCTGAATGGCAGGATCATCTTTATTAATAACACTATTTGTTACTGCCACCGTAGTCGCTGTTGGTTTTGATTGGTTTGGAAATAATGCAATATTGGCATTATTGATGTTGCCAACCAAAATATTTTCTTTTGCTGCCGGAGAAATGCCAGTAACGGAAACATTAGCCGCAGTCGTCGCTACTTGACGACAACTGGCAAAACTATACTGTCCAAACTCGTACACATCCACACTATCTCTCTTCTTTTTCACGCTGTCAAATTTTTGCAATAAATCGTGCATATTGTCGGGTATATCAATATGGTCGATGTTCTTGCTTGAAAGCGAGGGTTGCTTCTTCTTATCGTCAAATAGTGCTGGCGAACAGACAGATGAGATTTGGGGTGTTTGAGGGATGTATTCATTTGGAATCGTTGGAGATAGGGATTTGGTGGGTTCTTTTGGGCGACCAAATTTTCGCTGTTGGAATGGTGTTGTGTTAAGTGCTTTGTTGATGTTGTTGTGGTTGAGATGGCCTGTCCATAGAATATCAATATCCTTTAAATAATTTAAATTTAAATTTTGAAGTAAAAAATAAACATCAACCAAACAATATAGACCTTCTTTTGCGCGGCAGAAATACGATCAAGAACGCTATGAACAAAAACGCGATCTTGAACAACTTTCCGTCCATGATCAAAGCTAATAAAATTATTCGATTTTGAAGGATGTTTATGCAAATGATGTTCGGGAACATGCGACTTTTGATCTCCTTTTTTTTTTAACGGATACAAATCAACTCCACTCGTTGATGTTAGTAATGGCTGATTATGGCTCAACGATGGATCTGTGGCCAGTTCCCTCCATCTCTAGTCGGACAGAAAAAAAGAAGAACTAAATGAAGTATTGCAAAAGAGCTTTAAAAGTATTACCTTTAAATCATCATCCATTGCAAAACTTTTTCTGTGTTCGGTGCACAATTGGAAATTTCACGTTTTGGAAAAAACAGATTCGTCAAATGTGAGTGGTCAATCTACAGTATCCCTCTTGATGAAATACTCTTGTCGTACTCTACCAACCTCGATAATATTCTCTTCAATTTTACTTTTACAAAGCAAACTATTGTAAACTGGAGCCAGGAGGAGTCGTTTAAAAGCAGTGGACATCTGGCCTGTCATTGAAGTTAACAATGTCCATCCCCATCAGTATTACCCATCTGATGGGCACAAAGCATCTGAATATAATGCAATGGTTGTATTTCACAGGAGTAATACTATTATTTGGACTCTGGATTGGAGTTGGCGACAATCGTTTTGTTATGAACATACTATTGAAATTTTCTGTCACCTTTGCCCATGAATCTTTATCACTGGCGATACGGTGTATTAAAGGAAAATTTGCCTCTTAATATTACACAGGGCCCGTTACGCTGCTGCCGAAACTAGCTCCAAGTGTGAGTACTGAAAACAACCTGACTCAGCGAAATCGAAGAATAATCGCGATTACATCATCTTCCTTTTCGTATACCCCGCTTTTTCTATGATCTCGCCCGCAATCGAAAAGCTACATAATCATCAAAATTATTAAATATTATTTTGCAGCTGTCAAAGCCCGCGGATCTTACCTCCGCGTTCACTTCAAGAATACACGCGAAACTGCCGCTGCAATCAAGGGTTTGAACTTAAAAAAGGCTGTCGAATACCTCGAAGCCGTGAAGGATCACAAACGTGCGATTCCATTCAGAAGATTTAGCGGCGGCGTTGGCCGCACAGCACAAGCCAAAGAGTTTGGCGCGACACAGGCGAGATGGCCCGTCAAGAGCGCCGAATTTGTGCTCGGATTACTCAAGAACGCCGAATCGAACGCAGAAGTGAAAGGTCTTACTGTTGAAAACTTGGTTGTGCGTCACATTCAGGTCAACCAGGCTCCACCACAGCGTCGTAGAACTTACCGTGCCCATGGTAGAATTAATCCTTACATGAGTCATCCGTGCCACTTGGAGTTGACGTTGGTTGAGGCTGAAAAGGAAGTTCCACGCGTGCCGGCA
The DNA here is from genome assembly GCA_027596945.1 of Physocladia obscura. NCBI lineage: Eukaryota > Fungi > Chytridiomycota > Chytridiomycetes > Chytridiales > Chytriomycetaceae > Physocladia > Physocladia obscura. The sequence goes on from JADGJH010000357.1 coordinate 17,005, forward strand.
CCGACTGGACGTGTTACAAAGAAGCGCTCAATCCAACTTGCCAACAAGGCTGTCAAGGTTGCCAGAGCTTAATACACTATACTAAAAATTTGGGAGTGAAAGGGTGTTGAATGCTGGGTGGTAGGTTGTCTGTTTGGGGCTGTTGTTTTTTCGTCCGAGAATGAATCTTCTCAAATAATACAGCTTCTTTTCACATATTTTTTTAATACTTCTTGCACTAAAAATCATACACGCGACCATTCTTTTCCCAGTCGCCGTAACGCGTTGGTTCGGGGCCAGTGGGGCCACTGTAGGAAGGAAAAATAATTAAAAGAGGGGAAGAAACAAGGCAGATTATGTACTTGATTTCGCCTGTCGCTGGGTTTTTTGGGCCCTCAAAGGTGGACTTTGTTTGGGTGGCAGGGGCGTCGGGATGTGCGCCAGGTGCGTCGGCAAACTCCTTGACGAGACGCTCAAACTCCTTTTGCTGGGCGCGGTCGGCCAGAGGCACGGGGCCGGGCACTGAGGTAAAGTCTTTTGCTGTGAAAGAGGATCCTGAGTTATTATTTGAGTACAACCGTAGTGGTATCAAACGTCCCGGTCGCGATCCTTGTAACGACAATCGCGTAGATATTTTTCCGAATGTAATTGTTTGTCTAGCGCACATTGTCAATAACACTGGAGCTCTGCTACAGAAACTCAACATTGTCATCTCAGATTTCAAAGAATCCAAAAAAATGTCTGAAAAGAAAAGCATGCGGCTGTCGTTCAAAGGCGACCAGAAACCAAAGTAACCAACTACAAGCGAACTCCATCCTTCAAATAATTTGCCGCATATTTTTGGTGCTACTCACTCGCGACAATTAACTTGTAACTTGCCAATACACTTTTATTTGCTAGAAAGAAGAGAAAGACGATTTCCGACGCCACCGCAGCAGGCCATGATTTCGACGAGAAGGGAACTTCATCCGTGAACGTTGAAGGTTTGTGTGTGTGTGTGTGTGTGTGTGTTGTTTCCGAAATGCAAACATCACCATCTTTTTGTTTATTTTTCACAGGATGGGCGCCAGCCGATATAATCGACCACTTTATGGGCCCGATAATGATTTTGTCGACTGCATCAGCTTGTCCTTCGTGTCTTGTGACGAACGAAAAAACTCATGCGGTTGCACTGCAGTCTTTGTATGATTTGGCTGCTGAATCCATTGATAAGATTGAGCCTGTTCATGTTGGTCAAGTGTTTTTGGCTTCGAGACTTCCCACAGGTTTCTTATTATATTATTATTTCTTTTTGTTATAATTTTTAAAAAAAAAGAATAAAAAAAACAAAAATAAATAGGCCCTTCAAGAATATCAATAAAATCAGCGTTCGACAGATACCTCTCCTGCGATAAATTCGGCGTCGTCACGTGTGAAACTGAAGCGGTCGGACCCTATGAAGAATGGGAAGTTGTGAAACGTCCAGATGGGTTCGCTCTTCAAAGCGTGGTTAGAAATGGATACCTATCAGCTGAAGTTGATGGAATCAATGACGAAGATGTGGATGTTGAAAAAAGACGGAAGGATGCGCTCGGAAAGGCGGGGTTTGGTGTGGGTGGGGGGAGAATTTGTGGATCTATTCGTGCTGATGCTGATGGCGTTGGATTCCGTGAAGTCTTTCAGGTGAAAAACAAAAATAATCAGAACAAAAAAAAAAAGCAAAATACAAACAAAACAAAAACTCCATCAAAATAAGAATTATTTTTCTTCTCCTCTAATTCATCTCTGTTTCACCATCCTCAGATTCGGTGCCAGGTACAAAATAAAATCAACGCACACAAAAAGAAAAAGAAGGAAATGGATGAATTAAATGCGGCGGCAGTCGATGCGGACCAGCTCAAGAAATTTCAGAGTTATGGGCGGACAAGTATGACTGCAGTTGAAGAAAAGCTGCTCAGACGGGCCCAGAAGCAAGGTAATCTGAATGAGACGCTTTTGGAACGCAGAGAAAAGGTGAATTCGTAAGAGCGCGAGAGAGAAAGAGAGATAGAGAAATTAAGACAAAATAAGACAAATATGTGATACAGATAGCTATTATTTAAATTAAATTTTTTCCTATTTTATTTTATTTTCCATCGAAATAGATCAAGGCGGATCGTTATTGCAAATAAAAATACAAGAGTACAATATATAATGTATGCAAAATTAGAGATACTTTTCTTTGGTTGTTTGGTTTTGTTACCAATTTCCAAAATTGTTTTTTTTTTTTTTTTTACCGGGTGGAATCTATTAAAAATTTTTGGAGTTAATTTGATTTCCGTCCGGTTAAGAAAAGAGGCACAAAAATGATGGCAGGTGTTAAAAAAACAACATCATCGCCACCAATGCGTAGCGGTAGTAACATTGGAATTCGACGACAGGGACTGACAGGGTCAAACTCAGGAATAGGCACAGGGCGGACAACAAGCAAAATGCGTGGATTGACAGCAGCAGCAGTTACAGGGCCTACAGCCGAGTTCAGGTCGACTTCACCCCTGCTGATAAGCAGGCAGCATAAGGAAGAGAAGGAAAAAGAAAGGGAGAAAGAGAGGGAAATAGAAAGAGAAGCTGAGAAAGACTTTTTGATTGCGGCTCTCAGAGCCCAACTGGCGGTTTTCGACACGCGGCTAACTCGGCATGGCTCAGCCACCATGGCAACCCCCCCAAAGACTCCTGCCAATACTCTGCCGAAGACTGGTACTAATAATATCAATGATACCAACGGCAGCTGTGCCAACTATTTTTATGATTCCGAACCAGATTCCGACGGAAACTCATCTGTATTTATCCATTTTTACAAACGTCAAATCTACAAACTGTTATTTACAAGACAATATAACACAACAAACAACAAACAATAGCACCTCATCAAACTTTCTCCCGCCGTTAAAATCGCCCATCTGCAAGCCAAAATTAATATGCAACTGCTGATTATCGAGAAACTTGAAACGCGTGCCGCAGCGTTCATTTCAAAGGACTCTGCAGTGTCGTTCCTGGTACGCGAAAAGGACGCCACTGAGGCTCGACTCGACATGATTATTAAGGATAAGGATATGACGATTGAAACGATGCGGAGACAGATTGAAATGCAGGCGAGAGACATCAATTTTTTTTCATATTTTTTCTTTCTTGGTGAACAAAAAGAAAAAAAAAGGTGTCGGGACTGTTTGCGGAAGTCAACAAGTCGCGAAAACTATTGATTGCACAGGCGGAGGTACACACGCGTGACTTGAAACAGTTGAATGCAATTGTTGCTAAGCAGGCGAATGAGCTTGGACAGCTACGTGAACGGGTCTGTTGATAACAATTGCAAAGATAATTTTAGAGAAACATTTCCTCACACACACACACAAAAATAGATAAATCAAATCAAATCATGAGTGCAGTACAGCGA
>JADGJH010000358.1:0-20381 GCA_027596945.1 Physocladia obscura
GGTTTAACCACGTTTTTTGTAAACTGCCACTATTTTTTTACTTTTTTTGGTTTTTTTTTTTTTTTTTTTTCCAAAAAAAATTTTTTTTTTTTTTTTAATTAAAAAAAATTACCAAAAAAAAAAAAAAAAAAAAAATGAACTGATTAAAACAAAAATTAATAAAAAGGAACAAAGATTATGAGTTTCGCGCTATCCAAACAACAGCATCCGACAATTTTCCGCTTAAATGTGTATACAGCATTTCCGGTATTCTTGTTTTATTCACACCAAGCCATTCAATCAATTCGCGTGGCGTCGCCTCTCCAGTCACTTTCAGTTGCGGATCAAACTTGAAATCACCTTTTTTATATTCATATGTGACGCTGGGCGGTGCATTAATCGGTACAATTTCGAGCTCGTTTCCTTTCACTTCGCTGGACATGGACCCTACACCATCGTTTTTGAAGGCGTTATTGTAAAATTCAAACATCTCCTGCAAAAATCTATACAGTCCAAAATTCAGCGCAATGTCAATCTGAGACGCGAAAACAGTTTCTCCGCTGATTTCGACCCTGTTTTCGGACAAATGGGATAGAAAGTCAAGAAAAATCGATATTTGCGGAACCGTGGCAACATTTTTCGAAGGAGATGATCCGAGAAATGTGAACCATTCTTATTTTATGTGTTAAGTTATCAGTCACATGAATTGCCCTTATAAATCTTACCTAAGGCAGACCACATCCGCTCTTCTTCTGGAGTCAAAGAACGCGTTGTCCCTTTCTTGATTGACCAACCGGCCAATGTTATTTGTAGATTTTCTTGGAGTAGAAACGCACTGCAGCCAAAATGCTCCACCGAAATGACAATCTCTTTTGAGACAATCTATGTGTGAAATAATTATTATTATAATTTAGCAAAAAAGAAAAAATTTCAGAAAAATATTACTGATAATCTTACCCTTGCACAGTCCGGATCTCTGAAATTGTATCTCATGAAATTCATAAGCACTTGCTCAACTTGAACAGTCATGCGGCCCATGCTCTTGACTCCGTTCTTGTACCATAATATTTTTCGCAAAAGACTGTCAGCATCTATTGCAAATTCTGAATTTGTTGGTAATAAAATCTGACTCGCAATTTTACTGGACTTTTGAGGAGAAAGCACTGGTGAAACAGACGAATCAAGGCTCATCTTTTCTTCCATTGCCCCGGTCAATTTCTCTGCCAACTTATAGAGCGCTGGGACAGTTCTCCTTGACATTATCCCTTTCACATCACCAATATTAATCTTAACATCTGTGCAAAGGGTTTCCGCATTTTCGTGCTTTATCCACTTTTGTGTCATAATGTAATTGATTGGCTGAACATCAACTATCAAGATTCTTTCATATTGATATTGCATTTGTGCTTCAATTCTTTCAATGTTGAATGTTCCAAGGGTGATTACATTTTCTGTAATGCTTTGGAAGTTGTTTGTCCCAACAAGATAAAATTGCGGATCAACAATATTTAGATCACCACTAAATCTTCCATCAGAAGTTAAGTTTATCAACGATATGGATGATGTCAATTTTTTTGAGCCAAATGCGGAGTTTGACCATGACAATGCAGCACTTGATATAAAATTTGATACATTGCAAGACATTTTTCCAATGCTTTGGCCCAAATCCGCTAAAAAGGTGATTGATGGTAACCTTATATTTGCATGAAATGAGTCCTCAAATTCTTGCCCAGAAGTTGAATATCCAGGCAACCGCAGCAACGAGGCATATGGGTAGCTAGAGTTCGAATCTATCTCCAATTCCACTGATTTGGTCGGAATGAGGGGAGTAACCCACAATCGTTTGAAAAGCAACAAGTCATGCAGTTGGCGTATATTCAAAGCTCCCTCAATATTATCAGAATCGAATCCAAATAAATAGTTTCGTGAATTATTGAAAATCAGCAATGAAAATGTGAAGACAAGCTGTGCCATATCCCAACGCAAACAATCTTCTGGAGAAAAAGTGTGCCTCAGAGTGCCACTCAAACCTCGCAGCGAGCATGTCAGATTTACAGAGTTCATCAATAATTTGTTGCTTTGAGGGACAAGAGTAAAAAGTAGATCCGCTTCCTCCAGCACAAAATTAAGATGCACTTTCGACTCCGGAAGACAGCTCAAACTAACTTTTGTTTGCGATAGCTTTAAAAAGTATGTGATGGTGTGTTTTTGACTTTCAAATGTGGAAATAGGCGAGTAAGCTTGCGATTCAACAGGGGCGGGTGTGGGATTTGAAGAAACCAGAATATCAGTGTTAATTTTAGCTACAGCATTCAAGAAAAATGACAGAACTGTTGGATGGAGCACATTATCACTTTCATAAATATGTTGGGTGATGTAAAATCCGCGTTTCAATCTTTCATTTAACATTGAATCATCGCCGATTACAGTTGTTCCATGAACTGAAAATCCAACTCCAGGAATGCGGAATAACTGTTCTTTATATGCGCCATCACTGTTTCCTGCAGACAAAAAGTCGGCTTGCGTCTGTTTATTTGATGTTTTTGCGTCCGAATCTGTCCCGCAATTAATTCGACAAATTCCAGCTCCAAGAACAAAATCTGCATTTAGTACAACTTCAGTGAAAGTTTGCAAAGTTGGGCTTGGTGTTTCCTCTGTTGTTGAAGTTGGAACTGATGTGAAAAATTGCTTTTCTCTGGAGTAAATAGCAATCAACGAATTCAAGTGTTGAACAATTGATGAATTCAAATCTAAGTCAAAACCATCAATTCCTGCAACTATCTTGATGTTTCCGGAACCATCCGTGAAATTTTGTGATACATTTCCTTTGGCCTGTTGCATTATAAATCTATTGGTGACAGGATGCGATTCGGGAGCAAAGCTTTGCTCATTCTGGCTATCAAAGAAATCAACAAATTGCAGACTGATACTTTCGATAACACCTTGATTCAAAACAAAACTTTGAGATTCATACTCAATTCCTTTGAACGAAAGGAGAAGAGCCGGTGATGGCTTGCTGACAATTTCAGATAAAGGAAACGCAAGGTTTATATTTTGCAATACAACAAAAAACACGCTGTTCAAAATTTCTTTGCTGGACGATTGTGCTGTTGACCCATTTACTGAGTATAGTAGCCGCTGGGCATTCAGTTTCATGTTGTATATTTCATTCGCTTTTGCTCTTCTTCTTTCATTAAGTTCTGTTGAATAAAATACAATGAAGTCAATAATCTTTCCGATACCAACTAAATGCAAAACTCCAAGAATTTTTTCGACATTGAAGTAAATTTTCTGAGATTCCCTCGAAGATTCAACAAGATTTTGCTCAGCATTTGGCATCGCGAAATTTTGCAAATTCACACTGATTACAACTTTTGCAAGAGTCCGAGAATTCGAAATGAGGGATAAAGAGCCATCATTTAGCGAAAATTTCCATTTAAAAAAATCAGTAGAATCGAATTCTCGCATCTCCGGAGATCCAACTGTTTTTGTATTTCGAATATGTACTTTGAAGATATTTGAGCTTAAAATTAGCTTGCTATCCAGCGCTTGAGCTGAAACTTGTACACCCATAGTGATAATTTTGACGTCATAAAGAAAAATTTTTGGCCCATTAGTAGGCGTTATCGTGGTAGTGCGTCGATTGGAATAAAACATAATCATATCAACAATATCGTTAACTTCGGAACCCAGTTGTGATTGTAGAGTTAGCAATTGATCCATTAAAGAAACATCAAAACTGCCTTCCAACACACCAAGGTGAAGTGTAGATGAGAGACTGGAAAATTTAGTTCCTTTACTCGTTAACTTTCCGTTCAAAAGTGCATTTGGAAGAATGTAAAACGATTTTTCAACATTCGAACCTGTCGGAAATTGCAATGTATTACGACCTTCGAACTCCAATTTATGTGTATCAATTCTTCCATCGAACGTCATTTCGTTATGATCCATGATCAAATTTTTACTCATTAAAAGCAAACTGTTTTGAATTGTGTATCTGCAACGAAGTGTGTTCAAAAGATCTGAAACAATTGCTAAATTTTTGACCACCATCTGAAAGTTATTCAATTGATTTTGCTGTGCAGGAGCTTCAGTGGTACGATTTTTGGAACCAAGTTCCTTCATTAAATTGTTGATCAGAAGATCTGATGCCTTGACATTAGGAAAATCTCAGTGTTTAAAAAAATCTATAAATATAAATACCGTATTCAGGCAAAGAGTCACTCCATTGCTCAAAAAACGCCTGAATCCTCAGAAGAGATTTTGGCAGAATAATTTCAATCGATTCAAATCCCAAAAAAGTATTTGCCAAACCAGTAATGTTTCCCACAAGCCCATCAACATAAATGGCTATCAAACTATTGCTGGTACCGTTGCTAGAGTCAAGAATGTCAAGCTGGATTTTTTTGACAGTGGATGTGGCGCATAATTGAAGATTTTCTTGTAATCCAAATGCCAAGCAATCACTATGAAAATTTCCATTCAATCCAATATTTCGAAAAACTGTTTTTAGACTTAAACTGCTTGCCACAGCAGATACCCCAAGCTCATCAACTGATATCGACAACATCATTGCGAAGTCCATTTTTTCAGTTGCAGCTGAATTAATTTCAACAGGTTTCATCTCATTAGATTCTATTGTGGATTTAAAAAGTGGGACATTCGTGACTCTTTTATAAACACGAATTAAATGCCGCATCAAACGAAAAATATTGGGGTTGAATGCAACACTCGTTTTGGAAGCCGAAATAAATGTACAAATATCCACGAATCGAGAAGATTGAATAGTTCTTTGACTCAAAGATTCAATGCTTCCCTGAAATACAAATATATCTTGTTTTCTTCGAAGCAAACTGCTAACATTAAGCATTAAAGGACTTATTTGTATCAAATTTTCCCCACTTCCCGATTCATATGCTGAAATCCTCACACTATCCACAGATAAAACAATTGATGAGCTATATTCCGATAATAATTTTATAAAATCTGTGGCGATCGCGGCCGCGTCTTTGAGTTTTGTTTCAAAAATCATTGATAATATCTGATTTTTTCCAACATCTGCTCTTTCGTCTCGTATTCCAAGCCATCTTTGTAGTTGAGATGAAATTTCATTCAAATGGGTTTTTTTGGTTTTTAGTTGAAGTTTGATTGCTTTTGTAATGGCACCAACTCCAAGTTGATTTGCACAATACCGCAAATGCGAAATAAATTTCCATCCAGTATCTTTTTGATGTTTTCGGAGCTCACTCCCCAAGACCCACATTGGAGATGGAGAAATCAAAAACTTTGCAGTCCCAAGAATAGGTCTATTTATAGATTCCCCCATCACTGATTCCACAAATTTCTGCAACTCAATTTGCTCATGGTCCATGTATTGAGTCATAATTTCAGACAAATGAATGCCAAATTGCATCCAAACCAAAATAGCTCCAGAAAGAAGTTCTGCAGTTTCGTTGACAAAAATTATTTCGTGTTTTTTGCATTGTACGTGAACTGCGGCATCGCTTGGAGTTGGATTTGCCGAGTTCTTGAAATCAACCTGCCACGATACGTCATTAGACAATGAATCCAAAACCACAGTGCCACTGGACGGGAGTTCATGAATTTCAGAAAAATTTTGCTTCGCCGGCGGAATACCAATAATTTTGCGATGCTGGGTGTCTGAGTCCATAAATCTTCGAATTTGATTAGGTTGTGAGAAAAGAACTGCAATTACAAACCTCATACTCGTTTTCAGCTTTTTCAAATCCAGGGAGTAGTGGGCATTAATGAGTTTGGATGGATTCAACACATTTGATCCACTTTTAAGACCAGCATTGAATATTTGCAGCAAATTAACCATTTGAATATCAATTGAACACAATGTAGATTCAGGTTTTTCATCTCGCATTCGAGCATTTGAAATATTATTTTCTGAGTCAATTCCTGACTCCGAAAGATTAAAATCTTGAATGGATGTAATATGAACTTCTTCGGATGACACAATCAAAGTCATATATTTTGTGTTTAAAATCACTGGTATTGCAACTAACGATGTATAATATGATTGAAGTGAATCAAATAGCGAAAATCCAAGACATTTTTCGATCTAGATTAAGTAAATTTCAATCAAAATATTCAATTTAGCAAAAATTGCTTTACCTCTTGAGAAACTTGCATAAATTCTCGAACTGCAGTAAAAACAAAAGGCGTGATCAAAACATTGACACACTGGCTTGCTCTCAAAATAATCTTTGTGTGAGGAATGAATTCGGCCAGCTCAGCACTATTGAGCAAATCAATATCTCCGTACGGAAAAGACTGTTTTTTCTTTTTGTCGGTAACAGAATGCATTTGCAACGGAACAAATTGAATGAATGAGTTAATTTTTTTCGCTTTGAAGCTTCGTAGATAATTCTTGTACCGACGATCTTGGTCGATTTTGGAACTTGAAGACGATTCCGATCGAAAATCCGAAGGAGTGGAATTTTCTGACTTAGAATTACGGTCATTGAAAGGTTTGTGAAAGCTGTTGAAAGTAGTTTAAAAAAAAAATTCCGTTAAATATAATACATATTATCTTACCTGTTTTGAACATTTGTCGATGAACGATTTCTGTTTTCTGAATCATTATCAAGGTCAAAATCAAAACCTGCAGGAATATTGAATGCACTAGGATTCAGCTTTCCACTTGATCCATCAGAGTTAATTTGAAAGAGATGACCGCATCGGAAAGTATAATCTTGAGCTAAAACAAAATCTTTTTGAGCTGATTTTTCCATTTCAATGTTATCAGAATAAAAAAATAAGCCCAACGAAATGCAAGTTTCCAAGTTGAAAACTTCAATCCATTCAAGATCTGTGAGTTTTCTTCCAGAAAAACTTTCTTCGTTGCATATCAAAGATTTTATGCCAATGGACGGCAAATCAATTAAAGTGCGCCCATTCCATTTACTTGTTATCAGAGTATCTATTTGAATTTTGATTCCATACTCAAATTCAAAAATTGAAACAGAATAAGGACCCCAAAGTGATACATTAAGATAATCGAATCGAACTTTCACCAATCTGATGCTGGGGAAACTTTTCGATGGAAAACTACTATCCTCGTTGTTTAAATGATGTTTCATCATATTCATAGATGAAATAATACCCCGAACAAACAAGGGAGATATTTCCCCATTGACTGCACGAATATGCGCCATGATATCACCGGCATAAGCAAAAAATTTGGGACTTGGTCCATAAAGTTGATGAAATAGAACTTCAACACCTTCAATGTGAACTTTGTTTTTATCATGATTTAAACCAATATCAAAAGCACTTCGCACTGAATCAACACTGAAATTGTTTGGAATTTGTGTTCGAGACAATATTAAAGGGCTTGTAACAATTTTCATCACTGCGAATCGAAAAAAAAGTTAATATCATATTTATGTGTATTTTTAAAACTTACTCATATCTGTCCAGTTACTTGCCATTTCAAAATTAATCAGATCCAGATGCGCAACAACCGCATAATCACAATCAAACAAATTTTCAGGCAAGATAACAAAACTGTCTCTTGCAATAATATCAAGTGACAGTTCACTTTGATTTCCACTAGGTGTATCCAATTGCATTTTGAAACGCTTACTTTTGAATTTCAAAGGATCTGATAATTTCATTCGGAAATCTTCAACACTGATAAAATGGGTGAATTCTCCAATATAATTTGCAAGTAAATCAAATATGGTGGTCAATGAAAAGCCGTAAAGCTTCAGTGCTGCAGAATCTAGCTGAAATATTTGATTTGTTGTTCAATTACTCTTAACAAGACGAGCAGGACTCACCTCTATGACAATATTGACAGAGTCAGGCGCGTTAGGTGTGGTGTCAACTTCATAATACTCGTATGAGCCATTTATCCTCAGATTTTTGAAATTCCCAACATTTTTGGACGATTTGGTTTGAAAAGCGCCAATTGCGTGAGATGACGGATATGAAATGATAATGCCACCATTTTCTGCCTGAATAAACAATAAGCTTCAAACTAAATCATAATTAACCGACCGAGAATTTAAACTTTGCTCCATATACAGCTGGTTTAGCAAACAAAAAAGGCAAGTCGATTTCGAGTAAAGCATTTTCTAACTTTGCAATTACAAATGCTGGAAAAAGAAAAAATTAGTTCATGAAGTTTTATTTCTTAAAAACATACAATTATCGTCAATTTCATTTGCTTGGTGGATAATATTTTGACTGTTTGAGCAGAGGTACAAATCAGCATGGGTGAAGGCAACACTGATACGATAGGCAATTGGAATGAAGTATGCATAGTTTACTGGAGTTGGAGAGTACGAAAAATCTGCAATGAGGTCTTGGATAAGAGTCATATGATCTTGAAGATAAAAGATGCGAGATTTCTGAATATTGATATTATAAGTCCAAATCCGCTCTCCGTTCCATTTCAATGGACTGTTCATTCGACAGTTGACCTGAGAGTATCTACTAATTAACAAAGAGATTAAGAAAAAAAGAGTGAACTAACTTCAAAGCTTTCAGCTTTAATTAGCTCAGAATAGTTCAAGTTCGTTGAAAGAGCCACCGACTCAACTTTTACGTTCAAAAGTGTAGCATATCCTTCTGAAGATGAAGTCAAGGGAATATCAAACTGAATGAAAGAGTCCTGGCCATTGAAAACGAAATCAAGCCAGCCGGGAATTCTCAAACCAAATTGCAGTCGACGAGCCTCTACTGTGATAGCTTCGTCAATAAACTGGGGGTCCTGATCCGTAATTCAATCATTAAAAATAAATTGCAAACGATTTTTATTTTCACCTTGGATTTTTCCCGAAATGGAACTTTGAAGGTGCAACCATCTTTGAATTTGAATCGCAAAATAAAGTTATTATACAGTCGATGACAGCCAACTTGTGGCGCATTTGTTTGCGAACTTGAACGATAAGTAGGAGGGAAAAAGTAATTTTGAATGATGTTTCTGTAATTTGAGCGATTAATAAGTGACAAATGACTAGCAGGGCAAACCTTTGGCGATTGGCCCATGGACCGTAATTTACTGTAGACTTGTGAAGAATTAAATCTAGTCCCCATTTTGGAACTGGTTGGTCTGAATCGCAACCAACAATTCCTTTTTTATTTTTATTTTTATTTTTTTAATATTAATAAATTGAAAATTAAAAATTACCAGAGTCATCCAGATAATAAACAACATTTATAATATCGCTCAAAATAATTTCTTCCATCTTTGCATACTCTTCCATCGCCGTTCGTCCACCAATTCCGACGTCAACTTCATCGTTATATCGGACCAACCCAATCCATTCAATTCTGTCATCTCCCACAGTTTCATCTGCTCCATTACTACCATTTCTTCTTCGCTTTACCCCCTTGAAATATTTTTGCCTCTTCAAGGCAGCATCTTTTTGCATTTTTGAAACACGCATTCGAGCAGCTTGGTTCAGTGATGGATCACGATAGTCGGGATTATGGCGAAAGCTGATACGACACTCTTGCAGCTCCAAATTAAGCTCATATCGGTATAGAGCTGGTCGAAGAAGCTTTTTTTTTGCAGACTTTTTTTGTTTTAATTTTTATTTTAGATTTGGAAGTTGAAAATTACTTACCAAAACTTCTCGTGCATAACTGCCTTTAAATTCGTGAAAATCTACAACCATCAAAGATGCAGTATCATTGTTTCCAACCACTATAGCCCCTTTTAAACCTACAAACACAAATGGCATCAAAGTGCCAAATATTTTTTGACCATTTGATTCTGTTTTTGCAGCTGGTTTCGTATCAGTTTCGTTTTGCGTATCAATTCGAAGAGCAGAAGTTTTGTTTTTCAGAGGTTCTCTCGAATAGTCTGTTGGAGCTATGTGGCTGCTGTTTGAAATTGGAGAAGTGTCATCGTGTCTCTCGCTATTTTCATCTTTTTTCGCTTGTTCTTTCTCCAACATATTTTTCAAATATTCGTATGTTGTAGAGTTGTTGTAAACAAACAATTCGAACCCGTCTAATCGAACATGCATTGGCGATTTCGAGATTCTGGTCAAATTCCAGAATCTGAGAGTCAAATGACCGCGGAGAATCATCAAAGAAATATCGCATGATTTGTATTTGAATCCTTTGAACATGATCTTGCCCGACACCGAAGCAATAGATACAGAATCTGCAACAGTTGATAATCAGAAAAGCAAAGAGTTCGACTAATTGCTGTTTCTATAAAAGCACACACAAGTGTTATGAGTCTAACCCAATGAGATAAGTACGGTTTTGCCGGTGGCGAGAGTAAATGCCAATGAGAGTAATTTAGCCAAGATCCGATTTAAGTAGTAAAGATGAATGGCACCAAGAACCGCCGCGCCAAAGCATACAAGCGCAAAAGATTCTGTGTCATTTTAATAATGTTTACGGTTTGTAAGAGTCTTGCGAATTATTTGATATGGAAGATATTCAAACCAAAGTCTACATCCACCATGATTTGATTTGAGAGAAAATTTCTGAAATGCAGTTTGCACGAATTCAGGCGTTGTTTTACGCCGAGTTTCATCCCATCCAAGGCCCAGTTCTGGTTTATTCTGCACCAGAGGGCAGTGTAGTTGGCCGTGGAGTTTATGCAGGACCAGATACAATTCAGTTTGACGCAGTTTCAGAGTTTGGTTTGAATTTTTTTTTAATGATACATCCCTCAACTGACAGTTCTCAGTGATTCCAAAACCGAGACTTTTCAACCGACTCGTGACTGTCAGTGCATCTCCAGCGCGAATTCTCGTCGGTTTTCCTGTTTCAATTAATGATCCACGATATGATCGAAATGCTTTTATTTTCAATCTAGTATTTATCTTTGATGTGGATGCCGATATATCGCCTTATGAGCAAATAGTTACAAAAGTCGCGAGGATTTTACGTTCTTTGGAGGAAGAATCACGTTTTCTCTCGAATAACGAAAGCAAGCATCGAATTCTCGATATAATGGAGCAAATAATTCAAGACCTCAATTCGCATTTTGAATGCAAAATTCCGATCAGTGGGTTTTTTTTAAAGCTTTTTTAGTTTTTTGATTTTTGATTTATGATATTAACGGCATCCTTCATATTTTTACAGATGACTTTGAAACTATCAATCTGAAACTATTTCAAAAATACCAGCAACCACCAAATGTACATCCATGGGAAGTGCCAGTTCAAGTTTATCAACTTTCGAAAATCAGGAGTCGTGATTGGGACATGACAATTTTGCAGATTATTCCCAGCATCAACGGTGTGAGATCAATCAAAAAAATTTCCGAAAGTGCAGATGTAGAATTAGATCTTGTTGCATTGTCAATTCAGCACTTGATTTTTTATGGATATGTGAAAATGGTTGATATATTTCAGGTTAGCATCGTTGAAAAACAAAAACTAGTTAAAATTAAAATAATCGCAGTTCTCCAATGTTTATACCGTGAATGCGACAAATCTGAAACTCCTACTTGAGGATGAGAGTTTGCAGTACGAGATGCAAGAGTTTGTTCAAAAAAATCGTGAGTTTTTTGTTATTAAAATTTTTTCAACTGACAGTAACCAATCTAGCAAATAACGTCAGTTGCACTTTTTCGACTATATTTTCTTTATTATGTTCCTTGAAGCACGGACTTACTGTTCGACAATGGTCTGAAGACAATGGAGTCATGTCTCTTAATATTGACATTAGGTTTTTTCGTTTTTAATTGATTAATGCCAGTTTTCATTAAATATGAATGAAAACAGGCGCTTTTTTGTTTTTGGTGCAATGCAAAATATTCTCAATCGAGTCCACAAGTATCCTGTCTTATATTCACCAAACCAAAGAGCTGAATTTTTGTCTCAGCCTTTAGTTCCGCCAACACAGCAAATGACACCGCCTGTGACAGCGGCAGCATTAAATGTACAGGCGATTAATGCAAATGTGCAAAATATTACTCTTGCACAGGCTTCAGCAAATTCGATTGACCCGAAAAAACTAGTCCCATTCCTTGACGGCCATCATCATATGGACGGTAAAAAAATTGCTAATTTTTTTTTTTTTTTTTTTTGCAGTTATTAACAGCGCAAACAGAAATTTGCACAGAATTGGAACTCTCCCTCTCGAAAGTTGAAGAAATTCTTTCTGCAGACTCGAGAATTCGTTATGTACTAAAATAAGGAAAAGTGGGGAAAAACTGATCAGCGATTTTGATCCAATCAAACAAACACGTGTTTTTGTTGCAAAATTTTTTTGACTTCTTTTGTTGTGTTGACTTTTGAACTGCCAACGAAAGCCGCAAACAAGCGAAAACGGATTCAATAACACAAAGCGACAACGGGCGCGCAAGCTCGGAATACATTGTTTACGATCTCAGAACCAGAAACAGAACTAGCACAGCATTATTGCCGACGGAAACAGTCTCAATTCGGCAGAATCACGACTTACAGCGTAATCAGCAACGCCATCAAGCACGCATTGCAACGCTCTCGCAACACCAGTCACGCTCAAGTTTACTCATTGCGAAACACGACCGTGAATTGGACCAATTCTTTGTGGACGGTCTTCAACAAGTAACACCTTCGCCAAAAAAGCTGAAAGGGGATCCGCAAATCTCTGAACCGCACGAACAACAACATCGCCTGCACCACCAACAACAGCAAGAACAACATCTGCAACTAAAACTTCAACAACAAGAACAACTACAATTACAAGTTTGCCAAGAGCTGCATAAAATGCCACTAAACGCTTCGGCCACATCAACAACATCGTTAACAACAGAGACAAAACCAACAACCGAAACTTCATTGGATGGTTTGGTGGCTGCACAAACAGTTGCACGCGATCCAATTACTTCAAATATTGATGTTAAATCCACACCGCAAGCCCTCCAAACACCTGCCCAGAGCGTTATTTCCCCTTCTCCACACTTGCACCAAAACCACGCATTAGCAATCTCTGCCTTGAATCCTCACGCGATTCCAGTACCAGGTCAGCCCATAACTCCCTCTCCCTCCGTCTCTTTATAAATAGTCCTGGTGGATCTGGTCTAAAATTTATCCAACTTACTTCGATTACTTTTTTCTTGATTACCAAAACACACACGTACACGAAAACGCACACGTCTACACAAACAGATCATTTTCATCATGCCGAAACTTCAGCCCTTACTGTAATGATTGCCGATATGTTGCAGAGACTGACGTCGCACAATGATCAAATCCCTTTGTCATCTCTCACATTGACTCGATTTCACAGTCGCGCACCGCCAGGAATAAGTATACTTGATTACTTGAGGCGTATAGTTAAATATGCAAGTGTCGAAAGAGTATGCTTGTTGATTTTGCTAGTATATATTGACAGGTGAGTCGAAATTTTTTGGTTTTTTTATTTTTATTGTGCGCGTGCCCAAAAAAAGTAATGAAACTTTTTTTTTCTTCTTCCTTCATCAGGGTATGCGAACGAAATAGATCTTTCACGATATCTTCTTTGACTGTCCATCGATTTATTATTACTGGCGTAACTGTCGCCTGCAAGGTTTGTGTGTTATTTCAACCACTTGCGAAACTTGACCGCAAATACGCATTCGCAATAAAAACAAAACAAAATAATTTTCCAGGCACTCTGCGACTCGTTTCTACAAAATTCAATGTACGCGAAAGTAGGCGGAATCAGCACAAAAGAACTAAACGTTCTAGAGATTGAGTTTTTAACGCTGATCGGATGGGATTTGACTGCAAGCGCAGAGCGACTGCAAGACTACTATCGAAATCTTGTGAGGCAACATCCAGGGTTTCGGATGGTGCCGCATGCGGACATAACTGTTGCAACCACTCCTTTATCACCAAACTCGAACACACTTGAAACAGCAACATCTTCTGGAAACAGTCGGCAAAGCAATGGAGCCTCTGGTGGTGGTAGTAGCAGTAGTATTGGGGGGGTAGTAGAAGGTGTCAGATATCCTAAAGAAGATTGGACTGGTACGTCCAGGTTTGTGGAAGCGGCTGAAGCTGCTGAACGTTTGCAGCAGCTGCAGCAGCTGCAGGAACAGCAACAGCAACAGCAACAAATTATTCTGCATAACATCAATGACTTGGGAATAGGAGCAACAATAGCTTGAAAAGTTATTAAAAAAAATTTTCTTACTATTTATGGTAGAGTTGGTCTAGCAGTTTTCTAGTGTTTTGTATGTGCTTGAACACCAATTGTTTCTTGAATTTATTGTGTCAAAATTGCTTTTTAAGTGGCCTGGCTCGATTGACTCAGTTGATAATCCGTGCCTCTTTCTTGCTTATTGGAGATTTCTCGGTTGCCCGCAATCAGCAGCCCCAAAACAATTATCAAATAATCCGCAACAGAACTTTTATAAAGTTTTATTTTTTAGCTTCTGATAAAAAATCCGTAAGAAATATCAATAAAACTCAAGTGAGCAGATTTAATAATCAAAATACTGCAATCTTGTTGGCACAGCAAAGCACTGAAGCACAAGCCCTTGAACAATTTCATATTCTTGCTCTTGATTCACGTGATCATTTTTGAAGAAATTGATGTCAGGAACATTTCCGCCGCCGCCACTGCCACCACCATTGTTTTCACTGCTGAATCCAAAACCACCCGTGTTCGTTTTTTGTTTCTTGCGATTTGGTGAAGTACCTCCGCCATAATCTTCCTGTTGCTGCTGTTGTTGTTGCTCTCTTTGCTGGCCACCACCGCCACCCCCGCCACCGACACCGTCAACAAATTCGGCGGAAATTCCGAAGTCGTGGCTGTTAAAAATATTTTTACGATCAAACGCGTCATTGTAATCTTCAAAACTGTTATGAGCGTTGCTAAAATTTTTCTTTTTTGCGCCACCACCACAATCGCTGCCGCCATAAGAAAATTTTTCGACAGCGTCATTCGTGTCTGTTTTCTTGAGCATACCCACGAACCGGTAATTCTGTTGCTCTTCAAGATCCAACAACTGTTCGTCCATTTCGTAAAATCGGCATCTCAGCAGCGGCAGCAAAATTGCCGTTGCTGCCACCGTTACCATATTTTGGACTTGATTGATATTTCTGTTCGAAACGAAAAATTCACGTATGTGTTGTTGTTGCGAAGCATCCACAACAACAACGGCCTTGAGTGAAATCACGAGAAACCCAAAGTCGGTAAAATGGGTGTTGAGACGGTATTTCAGGCGCGGATCGCGAGTCTCGGCCAGCAGGTATTCGGCAAATGGAGTTTGAAGGAGAGTTGAGACGTTGTTCGCAAAAAGAAAATTTGATGCCGACAAAGATGAGAGCGACGACGATGATAGTGACTTTTGGGAATTTTTGGATAAAGAAGAAGACGATTGCCTCTTTTGGAGTGGGCGAGTTGCGGGTGGGCGAAGCTGGAAGCCGGATGAGGTCAGCGAAAGAAGTGGTTGGTGCATAGTGATTGTTGCTGTTTGGTCTTGATTTTGCTGTTGGTTGTAAGGCTGGTAAGGCTGGTACAGCTGATAAGCTTGATTATTTTCGTGATTTTGCTCCTCGTGTCGGTTGCTGCCGGTGCGATGATAATTGTCTTGCTGGTGATGTTTGGTGCCAGTGTGTTCTTGTTGTAAATACTGAACTTGAAGTTGTTGGTAGTGATTTTGCTGTTGCTGTTGATGATGATGTTGTTGTTGTGATGGTTTTACAATAGTTCCACCCGAATTTAGCAAAATATTAGGCATTGGTTTGGTTTTCTGCCGGAATTTGCTGCTTCTCGATGCGGTTGCCTGGAGATCTGCTTGGTTGTGTTGTTCGCCTACTGTTGTATTGTGTAGCTGCGCAAGAACTGTGTTGAGAGCGGGAAGCTGCATTTTTTGCCTTACCACCTTCAATTTTTTTGAGGTTTGTTTTCTTTTCCTTTTTTTCCCCCATTCTATTATTGAAGACAGAATTGAAAGTGTATTACTTGATCCTTTTCATTTTTATTTTGAACTGCTACAAACACTGAATATTTTAGTTATATCCTCCAGCCGAAAATACAGATAAAATGGAATCAAGAACTTGAGAAAATAAAAAAAGATATGAGTAAGAAAAGAGAGAGAAAAATTCCATGCCAGATCTTGGAGGTTCAGATTTGATGAGACATTATTTTGGAGGTTCAGAAAATTCTGATATCGAAAATTTCAGACCAAAGATTAATTTAAAAAATCACTTAAAAAACAAAACAGGCGTCAAAAGTACAATGTCTCTCTGCACAACAACTCTGGGAGTATTTGTGAATGTGTTCTTAGGGCCGGTACTGGGCAGTATTCCTCTCTGCTGCTCGTCGGATCTCAAGTGGCGAGCGTACTATTTGCGTGGGATGGGAATAGCAATGTCGTTGTGGGCGGTTGGCCTGGCGGTACTGGCTGGACTGTGGAAGACTGACAAGATGTGCCCGTCGTGGAACTTTACGTACAATGGGATTCCACTTGAGCAGTATGACAATAACGATGCACAGATGATAGCGGACGACAAGAACACTATTTGCAACCACCTGTTGTATTATAGCATTCTGCCACCGCTGGTGATTGCAGTGATTGTGGCGGTAATTGCGTTTTTTACCAGTGCGTCCAACTTGCGTGCGCATGAGCGTTTCGAGAGTGTGCGTGTGCGCGGAGCAGCTGGGAACACGTACATCGCAATCGACACGAACTCGAATCCGAAGGAGTACGCACCGCTGAATACGTACCAGCCAGTGAACAAGTCATTTTATTAATCTATACATAATAAACAAAGACTTGGCATTGGTATATTGATGGTGTTAAATTGACAGAAAGAAATGGAAGACAGCGACGGTTATGGGTGGGGCGACGAGCTTGTTGCGCTGCAGGCCATCTATGGCGACGCATTGACGACGACGCCCGATCACACGCAAGTGCAGATACGGTTTGGCGCAATGGCCGTGCTGGAGGCATGGCTCGACGACGCTGACTACCCAGCCGTGAGCCCGCCTGAATACCGCGTTGTGCTTGCCCGCGACGTCGGGTGGGCCGCTCCAGACGCCAAGGCTAGGCTTGATACATGTCTCGCCGCTCTATTCCTACCCGGCCAGCCTGTGCTGTTTGCTTGGATCGAAACTCTGCAGGCAGCCGAACTCGACCAAACCTACTACAAACCACAACCCCATCAAAACAATCCAAACAATCCAAACAGTCAAAACAATCAAAACAATCAAAACAATCAGATTATTCGAAACAGTCCAAGCATTACCATCTATTCCGGCGACATCTTCCTTGACAGAAAATCCCGCTTCCAGGCTCATATCGCCAAAGTAAAGTCCATCGACGACGTGAATTGGGTTGTTTCTCAGGTTAAATTGCTTCCGAAAGTTGCGCTGGCGACTCACAATATGGTTGCCTTTCGCCTTGCGAGCGGTGACTCTAACCGTGACGACGATGGGGAAGGTGGCGCAGGCGATCGTATGCTCAATTTGTTGGAGCGGATGGGGAAAACTAATCTTGTAGCCGTTGTCTCGCGGTGGTATGGAGGCATTCAGCTTGGTCCTGATCGGTTCAAAGATATAACAGGAGTATTAAAAAAATTGCTGGAAAAAAATGCCGCGGAGTTTTCCTAATCAATTATTATTATTATTTTTATCGTGGTTGTTGCATACAATATCATACGTATTTTAATATTACAGTATTTAACTACATGCGGACGAGAAATGGCACGAAAATACCATCATTTTTTATTGACAAAAGTTTCACTGATGTGCTGATCACCTCAATACCGCGATCTTTGGGCAGGTAATGGTCCAAATTTCCGTGAACCAAAACCAAGAAATCTCCAATACAGTTAATCGGCAAAGTTGGTTTAAAACATGAATCAACTGCTGTGTGGGAAGTTTCAATTTGTAATTTCCAGGCTTCTTCTCCACGGTCTGATTTGCTGACTTGCCGTTGTTGTAGCCGCCGTTGCTGCTTTTTTTCATCCTGTTGTTATCATGTGACAATTTCCAGATTTGGCTATTTGTGCCGCTTTTTGCGGCTGCCATATTGCCACCGATTGGGTTAAACTTGAGTTTCGTGATTACTTGGCCTTTTTGATTGAAATCAGACGAAAGTTGTGGAACGGATGGCAAGTAGTGTATACAACAGAGCTTATAATACCGTTGTTTTAATTAGATATTCTCTGCTAAATTCAATCAAAAGTGATCGAAAACATAACCATTATAATTTTCGAGATTATTCCAAGTTTGTATGGACCATTCTTAGTTCTTTTTAATTGTTCAAAGTTAATGTGAATTTAACACAAAATTTTTAATAAATGTTTCTTACTATTATCTCTTATATTTTCACTATTATAATTTATGGCAACTTTAAACAATGAATAAGAACTAACAATCGTCCAAACAAACTTGGAAAAAATAATCATGGATATATTTTCGGACACTTTTGATTGAATTTAGTTGAAACGGCATTCTTTTTTTTTTTAATATCCCCATGATTTTTTGTTGACAGCCATGAGAAAAAAATTTATATTTTAACGCCAGTTTGCCGAATCACTTTTGTTTCGCTCACTCTCTTCTATCAGATCACAATCACCACCACCACCACCGCCACCAAAGTATATCACATCACAGGGTCAAAAAAAGGAAAAAGAACATTAAAAAAAAAAAACCAAAAGAAAAAAAAAGTGATTACATAGTTAGAATTGAACCAATAGCGAATCCAACTGTCCCTGAAGTTTCTGAAGTTGCTGTTTCAATTCTTGCTTTTGCGTTGCTTCCATTCCGACAATTGCAGACGGTGATTGCGCCGGATCCAGCTCCACAACCGTCGCGCCGCCTTCAATCGGGATATTCAAATTAAACACATTCATTCCAGTGGGCATGATGAAACTCTCGCTGCCCATTGTTTCTCTTGCAACACCGTTTTTGAATGTGATTCGACGCGGCATAATCATAGAGTTGTCGCATACTGAGTAATCCCCGGCGGTATCGTATCCACCAACGCCGCCAACACCCCATTCCAGTGCGACTGGCGAGCCGTTCGCGGAAATTAAACTCTCGTTTGGACGTGCTCTTCTAATTTTGCGGAGCGACGGTGTCTCGGGTAGGAAATTGCTTAACTGGGGCTGTGGATGATGTTGTTTCTGTGGCTTTTATTTATTTTATTTATTGTAACAGTAAAGCGATGCCGGAGAAAACCTGAAAAGCATCTTTTCTGACTCGTTTTGATCGTGATGTTTCTGAATCCTTTGTGATTTGTCTTTTGAGACGCGGGAGTGATGGAAAATCATGAAAATGGTGTCAAAAAATAAATTTATAATTAAACGAACCTTTTGCTTCCCAATCTATTATTGATTTGCATTTCTTGGAAAACGCCGACAGAACCTTTGTAAGTTGAGCAAAAGTCACCGACTTTCAATTGGCGAACATTTACGGGTAGCAGCGCAACAAACGCGTTGCATCTGAGTTCGACTGACTGCACCAGCTCGTTCGTTAGCCGTTCGAGCTTCGTGACGGTGGCTTCAGCTTGAAAGCGTTAATTTAATGTGACGGTCGTGATTAATACTTTGTTTGCTTGTGCGAATGTCGCGCACGAACACGCACGATGAAGGATGTAACGCACAGATTCTAAGTAACTCACTCTCGATTTCCAGGCTTCTAAGCAGCTGAGTCGTATGGCTCTTTCCTTTATCTTTGTCCATTATGTTTGTATGTTTTGTCTGTTTTTTTTTTTTATTTTGAAGAAAATGAGTGCAAGTGTTGGTGGTTGCTTTGTCACTCCGAGTATATTCTACACACACGAACCACACAGCTTCGAGATCAAAAGCACCGCGCGACCATATCCTACTATCGCGTTGCTTGATGTCGACGAAGAGTTTGGCCATCACAGCGTAAGGGTCGCAAAAAATATCCACGCACAAGTCCGTTTGTCAGCTTCTGTTTTGACCAAGCACAAACACAAAAAAAACACACACATATGAAAACACATAGAAACTTGTTCTTGCCACGCATGGCTCCTTTGCGAAAACTTTGCTGTTTATAATGGTCGTTGCGACATCGACGATTGGATTCTCGTTTCATGTGTTCAACCCCACGACAGGAAGGACGCACAAACTCAAATCTAGTTTGTTGGAATCGAAAATCAGACCAACTTTCATAAAGCTTTCAGATGAGTTCGTTGACAATGATGGCACGCGCTTTTGTTGGCTGGTTTTGGGAAAAGAGAAAGGGAAAATAACGGTTGTGCGTATTTCTGAGGGACTGGATGGATTATTGTGTGTGTCCGAGGTTTGGCAACCGTTTGGTTTTTGTTTTTTTCCCCCCATATTTATAAAGTATTTGATGAAATGTAGCAAACGGCTCGATTCGATTGGAGCATTCCAGATCAGGTGTGTATTTTATTGGCTGTTTTTTTTTTTTTTTTTTTTTTGGGGGGAATAATTTAAAAAAAAAGAAGGTTAGGGGGGTTTTTTTGTAAGGGCAAAGGGGGA
>JADGJH010000359.1:0-20365 GCA_027596945.1 Physocladia obscura
TTTTGGTACACTCACAATCATATTTATATAAATAATCAGAGTACTGATAGAGATGTCGGTGTCAGTGACGAGGCATGGGCCGAACTTGAAGTCGTAAAACATAAGAGACACGAAGAGCTGGGACAAAGAAAACAAAAATTGTTGGAATTGAAAAAAATCGAAGATGAGAAAATTCGACAGCAAAAGCTTTGGGAAATTGAAAAGCAGATGCGAAACGAATTCCGTAAGAAGCAGGAAATTCAAGAGCGCATCAAGAAACTTTGTCGCTGCCCCGTTGGATATGAATGGTTGCAATGTGGAAATGGCTGGAGGTGTGCGGGTGGATCGCACTTTGTTTCTCAGGCAAAATTGGCAATGTGAATTTTTTATATTTGTTTTCGTAAAATAAAAAATGTGTGCCTTTGTGCTGAAAAGAGTTATAGAAATATCTGTCAGATTCTACTTAATTACTTAATGCACAAAAAAAAGACAAACTTAGAAAAAATAATAAATATTTTCAAACTTCAAACTGTGTTGATACAAAGATGATACAAATATGATATAAAAAGGATAAAACAATGATAGGTATGCAGAAATAAAAAAGAAATAGAAATATTTGAAGAGAAGTAAAATGGAAGGCTGTGAAAGAATTAACTAGATTCGCCACCAGAATCCAGGAAACAAGTCCAATTCATTAAAAGGCATGTTTATATCTGACAGTTTCTGACAAGGCATTATAATGTTAGCAATGACCACAATGCGACCCCCCTCCCCCCAATGACAATTTATGTGCAAGGCAAGCAATGAATAAAATGCGTTTGAAATTTACAAAATGAAAAAAAAATGCAATTCCTACAAGACATTAATAATGTTTGCATAATATTTTTTTTTTGTTGCAATTAAATGTATTGCATTGCATTGGAAACAAATTGTTAACAAATACTTTCACAAATTATCACAAATTTGTTGAGACCAAAAAAATGTCTCCAATTTAATCACAAATAAAACAAAAAAAAAATGGGTCCAAAAAAGGTATCAGCTGGTAAAACTCTGCCAAAACTTTCCTAGTGGTGGAAATGAATGAGCAAGAGTTGAAAATCAATTCAATTCTGGAGCTCTTCTGTAAATCTAACAATCATCTATTTTGATTTGCATGGAGCACCATTCCAAAACTTTATATGTGTAACTGGCTTTATGTAAGATTTGCCAAACTATGGATGATGAAATTGAGATTGCAAAATCTTTTGAAAATTGTTCTTGGCATTCTCCCAAGTAAGCAGTGGCAATTTATGATAGAAACTGAGTATCCAGGCTCTATGTTCCTCTTTGAATGTTGAATCCTGTTTATAAATTGTTGTCAGGTTTGTTTGTTGATATCTTGGTGATTGTGCCTATAAAAATAGAGTATTTTAGTAAGACATGATCTTGCGATTTTTCAGTTGTGAGGTTTGTTTTTTTTCTTTTTTTTTTTATTGCAAAAAATGGTGTCAATCCGCTCATCCAAGAAGAAGCATTTCCGCGCAGTGAAGCGAGAGCAGGTTTCGTAATATTTCCTTATCCATACGCTTCATATACGCATATGCGTAATCAAGTTGTATCTTGGCTGTACTCGACAAATACTAACTGTTATTTCCAACACAACTGGTGCCAACATTTATCAGGTTTTCAAACCCGTTGAAGATGCACGGATGGCCGCAATCGCAAAGCTGCTGCACGCACAACCAAATGACAACCCGTCGTTGCCGTCCGCTGAAATCGCCGACAAAGGCAGTATCATCACAGCCGATAAATCAAACGTGGATGCCCATAAAAACATTAGTGACGAGAATGATACGGGAATGGATGATGGCAATGATGAAACCAGTACCGAAAAGCCCAAACTGACAAAAATTCAACGCGAAAAAATTATGCTGTCGAGAAACCAGTTCAAAAAGAAACAGCGTGCTCGATTGGATTCAAAACATCGTGGAAAAGCGTTGCATGGGTTACACAAAACAAAGACGAGAAAGAAGGGCCGATTCACGCCGATTTGATTCAAAGTTTCAGACGAGAAACAAAAAAAAATTCAATGTTAAATATATGAGAAGTATTTTAATTCAAAACGTGAAGAAATCCCATCCGAAAGTTCTTGAATCTCGACGCTCTTCGGCCTTCTCTAGTGTTTCAATCAAGTCGGACATTTTCACCCACCACCGAATCCAACGACCTTTACCAAAAAACGCATTGGCATATTCACCACCATCCCTCATCCACCACCCTTTCATCTGTGGATATTTTGCACTTCGAACCCAGTTTTTAAAAGGTGGTGCAATACAATGTAGATGCAAATGTGGAACTGACGTAAACGGCGGCACATGGAATCCGAGATGGTGGTCGTTGACAGGAACACCAAATTTTTTTGATAAAATATTGTGCCCAAGGGCCTTCATTTCGCGCAGCATTGGCAAGTCACGCTCCGTCAAATTTAGCACGCTAACTAACAATTTTTATTTGTGTTTAATTTCACCTACTCTTTTTTTTGTCCACAAACCAATATGAGTTTTCGGAACTATGAGAACGTGTATACGAGAGGCGGGATTAATATCGTGGAAACCAATGTATTTGTCGTCTTCGTACACAAGACGCGCAGCTTCGTCTGGGTTACGCGCAATACCGCAAAATACGCATTTATCGTCATTTTGCGCCGATAGCAGCAATATCGATGCGATTGGCGTGGCAATATCAAAATCAATTTGCACCGTGTTTGTTGGTGTTCTATTTGATGTTGCAGTTGCGGCGGTATTAATGGGGATTTTGTGAGCAGTTGGCATATTGGCTTTCGTGTTGAAAGAAGAAGACATCCGGCTTTGATATTCCGATTGCAACGACAGAGTTTGATGTGGGTATTGATGCGGGTGATGATGTGTCGTTTCGGAGCACGAGGCAAGCTTTGGTAGGCCTTGCTCAGTTTCAGCCGAATCAGCGATTGACCCGATTGACGCGACGGAAGTAGAGGCGGAAGCGGAAACGAACGGGCGCGCCAAGTCGACGGCGTTGGGCACAATGGAGCAGCCGAACGCGCGCAGCCAGGACGGCGGAATAAGAAGCAGCTGCAGACACACAATATCCCACAGCACAAGTGTTTCGTCGGGCGGAAGAAGCACGATAGGCAGCGCACTTGTACTACGCGCACTACTCAGAACACTTGCCCTGCTTAGCTCGATTGAATCGTCGGCAAAGTCCGTCCAGTCAGCCGCGTTTTCTTGCTGATTGTGACTTTGACGCCAGATTTTCACTGCATCTGTCAACACAACAATCCCCAGAAATCCAAGAGCAACTGTTCCCAGTATTCTGCCCACTGTCGCAACCACTTCGCACACATTCTTTGGTGCACGGCGTACAGTGCTTATAATTTTCACTCTTGGACTTGGGCTTCTCACATGCACTTTCCTGTGAACAGTCTTGGCCATTGTTCACAAAACAATACAACCACACCACCACAGAAAAAGAGCTTTCCCTTCCTGCCAATTTTTCGATGGCAAAGAAATAATCCTTATGAGGTTCACACAAAACACACTAAAAGAGACAAACAAAAAGCAGAAACGCAAATCGAATTTCACAAAAAAATTGTTGAAGTAACATCCAAATTCCTTTCAACACCCATCCATAACATTCCATTTACTTGTTCACGTGAGCCTCTCCTTTTTTTATATTCTTCTGGAGTTCTGGAATAGCTTCAGCGTACAGCTTCTGCTCGTATTCAGAAAGTTTACCCAACGGGTGGATCTTCTCAACTCCATTCACTCCCAGCTCAATGTTGGTTGAAAACCAAGCAACTCCTTCCTTGGCGGCCACTGGACTGTAAACGTATGATGGCTCAACGATTCCAGTCTTTCCCTCAAGAGCTTCCAAAAGAGAGTTGGTAAATCTGGCCCCAGCCTGTGCCATCGAAAGAGTGGCAGATCCAGTACCGTCCTTGGCCTTAACAACTTCATCGCCTCCATACTGAATACGGTGCGTAAGTTTTTCAATTTCCTCTTGAGTAAAGTTGATTCCAGTCTGATATCATTCAGATGGTTTTTAAGTATTTGTTGACATAAAAAAGCGCAAAAAAGACAGAAATAACCTGAGAAAGGAGCGGAATGATTGTAACACCAGAGTGTCCTCCAACGACAGTAACCTTGGTCTTGACAGCATCAGTTCCCTTGAGCTCAGAGACAAAAGTTGAAGCCCGAACAACATCCAAAGTAGTGACTCCGAAGATTCGACGTGGGTCAAAAACTCCAGCCTTTTTAAGAGTCTCGGCAATAATCGGTACAGTAGAGTTCACTGGGTTGGCAATGACCAAAACATGTGCCTTTGGGGCGTGTCTTTTTTTTTGTAAGACGGAGAAAAATATACTTTTTTAAAAAAAAAACACATTACTTAGCGATCGCTTGACCAATTGACTGAACAATGTTGGCATTCGTATTGAACAAGTCGTCACGAGTCATACCAGGCTTTCTTGGAACACCAGCCGGAATAACAATAACATCGGCATCAGTAATAGCCTCGCCAATACTATCCTGGCCCTTGTATCCAACAACGTTTGAGTTTGTGTTGATATGCGAGAGGTCTACCGCGACTCCTGGTGTGTTAACGATATCATAAAGCGACAGACGAGACACGTTTGGATTCAGCTTGAGAAGGAGCGACAATGGCTGTCCAATACCCCCGGCTGCGCCAATAACTGCAACCTTCTTTCCGAGCTGTTTGTTTAAGTTTTTCATATTATATATTAGCATACGATTCGATTAATAATGTTTTCAGGTGCTGATAAAAAATATGCATAAAAAAGCGAAAAAAAAGGCTTGCGAAGTCTGTGTCGCGTAGCAGCGCGTGTGAGATACGCAACTACATCGCACTCCAACGGCCAAATGCCTTTTTTATTTCCACACAAGAGTTCGAGGAGGTGTTGATTACCGAGGAGCTGGAAGATGCAAAACTGCGAACTGCAAACTTTGATGTAAACATGAACGTTTTTTGAATGAATTTTTTATGATTTTAGAAATGACGCGAGCAAAGCAAACCAAAAAAACCTCACGCGTTACAAGAGGAAATACAGTTCTTTTTCATCGTCTCTTTTCACAAACAAGCAACAAAAAAGAAAAGAGAAAGACAAAAGAGAAGAAATTTAACAATTAAAATAAAACAGAAATAAAGAAAAGAAAAAACAAGAGAGAAAAAAAAAAAATGCTAAGATGCATCGCCTGTAACAACATCCATCACTACAAATTTAGATCCACCACCAACACCACCCCCAAATTCACCAATATTTTTCAAATTTTTATCAACAACTTTCCGTCGACTCACTGGCAACAGCCCTGCCAGCATTAAAAGATCCGGCCGTTCGCTTCGCTTCAATACACATATTGGTGCAAACGGATTCGCCACTGGGCCTGCACCGCTGCCACCAGTTGGTGCTGCTGCTGGTGGTGCTGTCGGTGCAGTTTGAATGTGTTTGTCACTTGACTGACCTAAAAATGCTCGCTTTTGATGATTTTGGAGTACAATTTGTTGATCAATATTCGCATTATGCAAATATTTGTTGGGCAGTTGATAGAGTGTTTGTTGTTGCTGCTGCCCAGGTGGTTGTCCATGAAATTGTATTCCATTGGACGAATTAAAGTGCAGATTCTGCTGTTGTTGCTGATTCGCAGAGCAGTTGCATGTTCCACCAGTTTTTCCACACAAACTACATAGCAAAATCGAAAAATTAGATCCAACAATTATTTGTGAGCCAAACTGCTGCTGTTGCTGCTGCAGCGGCAGTGGTTGTTGCCCATTTCGTGTTCGATATGTTTGCTGAGGCACAACATTAAGAGGAGATGCAGACGAGTGAGAAGCAATATACTTGTTTATACCCAAGCCAATGTCTGCTTTCGAGTTACGCTTGATCGATCCTTGCAAAGAACTGCTGCCAGGTGCTTTTTGGTTGTGGCTGAGGCTGGGAGATAGTTCCGCTGAACTGGAGTCGCGTTGCTTCTCACTGCTCAGATCCGCAGTTTGCAACGATGCTGCAATTTTTCGATTTGAAAGTTCACTTGACGTGTTGCTTTTTGATCGACTGTTTGATGATATATTTGTTGATGCTGTAGCTGGTGATATCTATTTTTTGAATCAATACCTTGTTCTAGTTACACAAAAAATAACCTCCGTGCAAACCTTTCTGTTTTTTGAGTCGCCTATTGCTGTTGCCGATCCATCAATTCCTGATAAATTGTCTCGTTTGGATTTCTTTGAATTGGATTGCTGGTGCAATTGTTGCTCCGAATTCCGACTGGTACTTCCTTTTTTAGTGGAGGTCGAATCAGAATGATGTTGCGAACGCGACTTTTTAGATACTCCAAATGTTCCAACCCCAGCAGCAACCACAGCATCTCCTTTAGTAGACACAATAGTAGCTCCAATAGGGAGAGACAAAGGCATTATTCCTTGAAGCCAGCCGAATGATGCCGGCGGTATACCTTTCTCCCAATATTGTGTCGCCAGCCGAACAGCATTATCTTCTTTAAACCGCCGCCCATCAGATCCGTTTAGATATGTCGTATATGGCGGCAAAGATGGATTAAATGGCATTGCGTCACTTTCTGGTATTGTTGAGCTAAAAGGAAAAAAAAATTTAAATAAAAATGTTATTTTCTTTTCCAGAATCCAGAACAATTATACGGAAATAAAAAACTCACAAAGAACCATCTTCAAAGTAACAAACAAGATATTCTCCGTCTTTAGGTTCGGTTATTTGGATATCAACCTGTTTGTTAATTTTGTTTGTCAATGTTTCCCAACGAAAAAAATTATTTTCTTCGAACAATTGACAAACCGTTTTTCTGAATTCTTGAAACTCTTTCTGCGGAACAACAATAGCTGGCCACCACCATGGCGCTTGAGGATCATCAGGGTCTACAAATACCATGCTTTCACGTTTGGCAGCATCTGAAGAAAAAGAGTTTGTAGAAGCAAGAACTGGGAGATTTCGCGCTGAAGATTTCTGCTTTGAGGAGGAAAGCGAATGAGAAGACGAGCTTGAAGAACGACGGATAAAAGAAGCTGATTGAGAAGTGATTGAATCCGAGGTGTTAAAAGGAGGAGCACGGTAAACGTTGTTACTGGCTGATGAATAGCTGTTGTTATAGTTGTTGTTGTTATTGCCGATATTATCACGAGGTGAAACTGGCGGAGATGGCCGTGGCAATGGCAGTGGTTGTGACTGTAATTGTGGTTGTGGAATGGCTGATAGGGCAGACATTGAAGCGGGAAAGTGTGGAGATGGCGATGGCGACGACAGCAGAGGCGGCGGCAGCGACATCAAAAGAATCAAAAGAATCAGCGGCGAAAACGACGACAATGACAACGAGGGCGGTGGCAGAGAAAAGAGAAACGGAGAAGCGGGCTGGCAAGCGGGAGTTACAAAAAGTGAGACCTAACAGAATACGTTACGTAAAGATCAGCACCAGGTCAAATATCATCACCGGAAAGAGAGAGAGAAAAGAAGAAGAAGAAAAAGATGTAGAGAGACGTGCGGGCACTTTGCACGCACACACGACACGGGCTTAACACAAACAGCAACCAGATAACAACGCCAACATCAAACATCAAACAGCAAACAGCAACTAGCCAGTCGGTTTCTTCCCATCACTTTCCATCCTATCCTGTACACAAAACAACCCGCCAGCCTTCAACCCTTGAATAACAGTGCGCGATTTCCTTTCTTTCGCGTCTTACTTTTCTTTACATACCCTCCACATATTGACTGTCTACGCACTAGCCTCTTCCGTGCATGTGCGCGTGTGCGTGTATGTGTGCCCGTGCGTATGTTCTTTTGTTGTTTGCGAACGTTGATGTGAAACTCACCACTTTTGTTTGGCTTTTTGAAAACGAAATGATGTGGAGATCAGATTGAATAACCAATCGTCACTTCAAACTATCTCGAGCATCCGATATCAGTTACGCGAACATATGTTTATTTACTCAGGCGGAAGCATTTTTTCCTCTTTTATTTTCTCCTACGCAACGTGGCTTTCTCTTAATCCCAAACTCTCAACCTTCCGCCGTCAACAAGCAAATCAATTTCCAGCCCCTTTGACAAATAATTTTCAAGAGTCACATTCATTGACACGCCGCGGCAATTTCTGATGTGCATTCTCTTGAGAGATTTCCACCTCTTTTCAGCAAACTTGACAACTCCAGACTCCGTCAAGGCTTCATCACATCCTTCAAGCAGCAAGGTGTGCAAATTCGTCAGTCCGTCTGCAAATGCTGTTGAAATGATATAGTCTGAGAGTCCTTGACTTCCAGAGAGATCCAAAACTGAACAATAATTTTGAGGCGCATATTCAGCAAGAATAAAATATTAACAAAGCTCTCTTCTCACCTCGAAGTTTTCTGCTAAAAACTGGATTGTGACTGATATTGCTGGTATCGTCCTCTTTAATTTTTTGTTTCGTTGTTTTTCTCTTTGCTGCAGGAGGCATTGCAAAATCAATAAGTGCTTGGCATTCTGGTGAAGAGCACAAAAACGCGCCTCCTTTCCCTTTCTTTTCCCGCCTTCCTGTTTCAAATTTCATGGATTCCGCAATCGTTTGTGTTTCTGCTAATCCTAGAAAACTGCCACTTTTTTCTTTCTGTTTTGAATTTGCCACTGCGCGATGCTGTTGGCACTTTCTTTTTGCCTGCCGTTTTCCTCGCCTCCTGCCACCGCCGCCACTTCCATAGCCACCATCAGCTCCTCCGCTGCCACCACTACCATTACTGTTATCAGTAAAACCTTTTTTCCCACCGTTTCGACTATCGCTTGAAGACGCGGCATACAGTGTCGCCATAAACGGAGACATTTTCCGCATCGGAATCTCCAAATCACACCCATTCGGCAACACCAAAACCGGAGTGCGTTGAAGAGCTGACGCAGACGATGACACAGTTGATCTGCCACTGCTTGCGCTGTCACTTGTTGAATTGGTACTCCTTCTTGATACACTTGACTGTCGCCGCTGCAGTGAAGCCGTGTTGAGAAGAACGCGAGGAGTCTGTGGAGAAGCGCCACTGCCAGCAACAAGTGAGTTGCAGTGGAATAATCGTAGAAATAGCAGGTTAGGACAGTGAATAGACAAAGCTGTCAGCGTCTTTGGGAACGTGAAGGCGAAATGGAAATTTACCCATCTATAAAAATAAAATAAGGATTAAAAAGGAAAATAATTATAAAAATAAAAATTATGTCGCAAAACTGTAAATTCACGCAAGATTTCGGGATCACAGCAAGATCTTTGTCACTGAATCCTTCATAGCTCGACAACTCAATTTTCTTCAACTTCAAGCATATTGTTGGATCAGAAACAAGCCACTTAAGCTTATTAGCAGATCCAAGGCCCATAATCGATTTCTGTCTTTCTGTCAATCCAGAAAATCCACGTGGTGTTACAGGTAGTTTTGAATTGCTGGCGTTCCTGTTTTGGCGATTATTATTATTGTTAGCAGCAGTGTTTACAGCGACAGTAGTAGTATCAACAACAGCAGCAGACAAATTTCTGTGCCGTGTTGAATCGACTTGCAAATCAGTTATGGTGATGTCGCGAAGATTTTTGCTATTTTTCGAAATCGCACGCATAGCAGAATTGCTAATATGAACGTGATGCAACATCAAACTGTTGAGTTTCGCAAGTTGATCGACAACATTCGTCAAAGCACTACTGTTCAACTCTTCACCGTTAAGTTCCAGATATTCAATGTTTTGGGATTGTTTTATGAAGGATTTCAACGATGCGTCTGTAAATATTGCGGTGTGCTTGGAATGGAATTTGAGTGCCTTCAAACGTGTGAGAGCGTTCGATGCGATTAAAGACTCCATATGCTCACTTTGAACTCCAATGTGAATAATTAAGTCCAGAGATTTCAGTTCGCAGAGTTTTTTAGATACTATTTTTTTTTTTGTTATTTTTTGTTATTTTTTGTTTTATATTTTCGGTTCACCAGCACAAAGAGCAGGAACAGTGTTCCGTTCTACAACCAGTGACAAGTGTTTCAGCATCTTGCATTCATTTAGCAAAATTTCAAAACCGTCTTCGGGAAAGTCAAACAAAACCATGTTCAGCCGTAGTGTCTAAAGCAAATTATCGGAAAAAAATTTTAAAATTAAAATTTAAAAAAAAAAAACCTCCAAGAACGGGCAAATAGCAGAAAGCTTTGTCATGTCCCAACGTTGCTAAAAAAAATTAAATAAACGAAGAAATAAGTTGGTGCAACTAAAAAATTACAGATACCCAAGTGCACCACAAAAGCCAAAAACCATGTGTTTGAATTCTGGAATCCTCTCCCATCGATAGGTCACGAATTTGCAAGGCTGAGTTTGGAGCAGAGTTTGTAATGGCCCAAGGATATGACTTGATACGGCCTTAAAATAAAACAAAAAACTAAGGAAAAAAATGAGAGGAAAACAAGACAAAAAAACTCACAACATCCCATCAAGTTCAAAACTTTCAATCCAGGCATTCGAAATAATTTTTTGACACCACTCTCCGTCAACTTGAACAAATACGCCAAATTCAATTCCCTGATCCACGGAGTAAAAAATGCCAAAACCTCAAGACCAAGGTTATCAACATTGTCACAGTGCGAAATGTCAAGATAGCTGAGATTTCTAAAACCTTTGAGAAAATACAGACTGCTTGACGAGACGAGTGGACAACCGCTGATAACTAATTGTGTGAGTGTTGTCAAAAGCGAATGAGGAGCCGATTCTTGAGAAAAGAATTCAAGATTTATTCCAGTGCATGAAAGGTCTAAACGCATGAGACTTGTGAACCGTGAATATGAAGGCACTAACGTTGGTAACTGTTTATTGTGCTGCTCTTCTTTTTGGGCTGTTGAAATTTCATGTGACTGTTGCCGCATTGGTGTCGTGAGCAGGAGTTTTAAGTGTTTTGTAGTGTTTTTGGAATTTTCATCAATTTCAATAAACTTGTCTCCGCCAAGAGTATATCTATTTGATAAATCTAGGCGTTTCCAAAGTTCTGGCGCATTATACAATATTGCTTGCCAGTAACGACTTGTTCTACATAAGCGACATTTGTCTTGATCATCCAGTAGTTTACAGACCTGAGAAGTCAATTAATTGGATTATCAGAGTAAAAGCAATATTAATACCTCCAAGAGAATCTCAACGGGACAGAGTTTGTCAATTAACGCCAGTTCCATTTTCAATCGTTTGGTTAGCTTTTTTTTTTAAATTTTATTCTCATGAAGTTCGAGAAGAACATGAGGTTTTTCCAAAAGCAAAAATAATTTTTTTCCTCAAAATATGATATTTTTTCGCCAAAGTAGCTGTTTATGGAGCATGTCTACCATCAGATGGCAGAAATTCATTTGCCTCCAGACGATATAAACAAGTTTTGAGGAGTTTTAAACGTCTGCTGATTTGGTTGAATTGAACCTCTCGCAATATATTTGCTATTTACGAGTGTTAACGATACGTACAATGCCAAATTTAATTCTTTGATTCCAGTTTAATTGCTAGTGGGCTCAAAAAGTTTCGCATTCTGGAAAAACAAGAACAAAAAGTTAGACTTGACGAGAAATCACAACCGTGGGTATGTTAATTTGAACAATCTTTTATAACGTTGGAATTGTCTAAATGTCAAAAATTAAATAATAAAATATATATATAACAGCGTCAAAGCATAAAAAGGAGGATGGAAAATGTTAGTCGCATGGCCGGCCAACAACTCTATTGCATCGAATGCAATGACTTCGGCGGTAGTTAAGTTTCTTATGAAGGGGTTAATTTATCGCTTATACTTTGCTCAGGTTATTCCAAGGTCACCCCTTGCTGCGGCACCGCTTTGGTAAATCCCCTTTTCGACTTACTTAAACTAAAAACAAGTTCAAATACGAATAATTCAATGAATAATTGCGCATCTGATAGTGTATTGGATGTTTTGCTTCGTTGCAGTGCAAACCGAACCGCGTGTCAGAAGCGCACTACAAGTGTCTGTGTTGCAGAAAGTTAGTGCTACTGTCCAAGCTTGACAGCATCAAAATCGAATTTTCAGATGCGCCATTTGCGGGCATCAAAGAGCTTTTGATTTCCCTAGTTGGTGGCGGGTTCAGGTCAATTTTCAAGAAGGTTCAAGCAGAAACCCCAAAAGCACCAGTCGTGGCTGAGCCAATTATCATCAAATCCACAAATTCAATAGTAGCTGAAAAAAAGACTTTTCATAAAACGTTGGCGGGAAAAGGGAAACGACTGTTCAAAACGCCCTATGCCAACAAGAGCGAATATTTGCTAATGGAATTTTCAGATGTCGTACCATTAAATACGCCATTTAATTTAATCTGAGTTGAATAAAAAGAAAAAGCATTTTAATATACGATTCACAAAGAAGAAAATAATTTGAAGTTTTTATATCATAAGTTGAAAAACAAATCGTTCAACATATTTTCAACTTTTGTTTCTATTTGCCGCATAATTCTTTGAGATATTCTTGGGTCTTTCGTATTGACAAAATCGTAATTGTGTTCGAGTTTTTTTGCCAAATTCCGAAATTGCTCATTCCCAAACGACCGCTCTGCTGGTTTCAGTTCTAAAACAGAGGCAATTGGTCGACGCCTTAGATACAGCAAGTTTACAAACACCGCGCCATGAGGGCCAATAAAAAAATCCGTCGATTGAGCTACAGCAACTTGCTCTTCCCATGTTAAAGAAGAAAAATCAACAGCTCGAAACCGCGCAAATGGCGTTTCTGCCGATTTTGCCGATTTTTTGGCAAAAGGATTCCATAAGTCTTTACGTCGCTCAAAAGGGGACCAGCTATTGACAACAAATTTCAGATTTTCCACAAGCTGGTCCTCATTCTCAATCAATCTGTCTAATTTTCCAAAACTCTTTTCAGAATTACGAACTTGAAGGTGATTTGTTGAATTATCGTTAATTTCATTTTGAGAAATAGATTTCTGTGCGCGAAATTGCAAAGTAATGGGATCAATATTGCTTCTTTCCATTTTTTTGGCAGCCAGAGTAAAATCTTTGTCGTCGTTGCCATCAACTTCAATAATCCCATCGGCAGGCCAACCAAAATGTGTGTTTTCCCACAAAATTCCACGACGATTCACATTTCGATTTCCTTGTTTTCTGATAGCGTAAGTCACTATAATTGTTGCTTCTTCAGCATCAACAAGCACTAGCCCTTTTGGAACGGGTAAAACTCTGCCTTGTTGACGATAGTCCATTGCGTCTTCGAATAAAACAGGAGCCTCACCCAGCACACCCCGCCGAAGCCCTGACAGCATAAAAGTACGAAATGCGTTGAAAAGCGGAGCCGGTGGGGGGTGCGGAGAATGCTGCGAGTAACGAGAAACAGATACAGTTGAATGTTCAATTTTTTTCTTTTCTTCTTTTCCTTCCGCTTCTGTTTTTGCGCTTTCTTTGAACCATTCGAAGCTTCCGTAACGAGCCATTGGACTAATACCGCCATGTACGCTCCACACAGTCGATCGGAGACATATCGTTTTATCACTGGTATTTTCATTCGGAAACGTAGCTCCAACAAGATCTTTGATAGTGATTAACGATTGAGACGTCGTAAAAATATGTGACCACGCTGCGTGGAATGGACCATGGCGTGAGGGATCGCTATCCAAAATAATTGGTTGAATTTGTGAAACACTCAAATTTAGCGCAGCATAAACGCTAAAAGTGTTGAAATAGTCTTGATGTGCTTGGTATGGATTTCCTGTATCCCATCGTGATATCATAATTAGTGGTGTGTCAACCCTGGAAAAAAGAAAAGTTCAAATTTTAAAAAGCAAAACACCAAACAAACCATGCATCACAAGATATGTCTCCGCCTTCATCTCCTTCCAGAATGTTCAGACCATCATACAACCATCTACTTCCGCCTGCTCCAAAAATTCTCCCTTTAAACCAGTTCTGAAGTGAAGTGATAAAAACGGAAAAAAACTTGAGAAAATATTCAGTCTCAAATATATCACGCACCTCCTCGTCCAAAGATTTACATGTGGCATTCAGCGTCCCAAATACTGAACTTTCAAGGCTATTAACACTCATCGCAATATTTTCAGTTTTGCAGAACCGCAATGGAATGTCATAATCTAGGAATCCACAGTGAATTATGGAGCTATTTTGTCGAATGGGTGGTAAAGGAAGTGCTTCGTTCTTTGGTTTGCGTATTTGATGGACCGGTTTGATGATTTTCGATTCATGCTTGATTGAAAAATTATCAACATTTGGAAACACTGGCTCGGGTTTGAATGATTGTCGAGGCGGATTCTAGAAAGTATAACATGGAAATAAAATAATCAAAAAAGAAATAACAGAAAGGAAGAAAAAAAAACACACCCAGGACAACATCTCCTCTTCATCACCCCACCATAATCTCCAACCCAAATTAATTTGCTTTGCAGCTGCAAGTTCTTTGCGAAGTTGTTTATTCGGGTTAAATTTCGGTAAAATATTTATATACTTCAAAAAATATTCATGTTTAGCTCTGTACCACGAGCCTACATTTTTTGATTCCTTGGTTGTCATTTGATTGAAATTGTCAATTGACAGCCACGGAATTTTCGAAGTTGTCGTGTTGTTATTGATATCGCAAATCGATAAAACCGAAATCGCAGCAGAAAGAATATAATCGCCCTTGTAATCAAATGAAGATGGTATCAGGAAGTCTTCTTGAGTTTTCATTCGTGAGACTTCGGCTTCCGTCCATTGCGAAAACGATAGGTTGCGGGCTTGAAGTAACAGCAGCAAAGGATAAGAAACGTCAGTTGCCGTCGATATTAATGGATGTGTGATGTTTGATCCGAGGTCAAGATGATTCAATGTGAGCGAAAATGGGTGTATTTTTCGCAACGGAAATATCGGCCTTTCGATAGTTTTCACGTTTTCTCTCCCTGTCCATCCGGCAGTCTGAATACCAAGAAGAAGAAATGAGACCGTGGTAAGAAGTAGCGCAAGGCGTCGTTTTCTCATTGCACTTTTGAATATTTTTTCTGGTTACAAATTCAACGCAATTCTCTCCAATCTACCAATCACAGCCTTGACCTTCCATAAAATCATCGAACTTCCCAGAGCAAGAAACATGCATAAAGCTATAGCTAGAACTAACATTGCTAACATTACAATGTTCTTATAATTCAACGGCTCTTCTTTGTCACTGTCAAAAATAGCCTCCTCGTCGTCAACAAAATCAGCATCATCTAAGTCAACAACCTTTTCATCAAAGTTTTGCCGAAAAACTTCTGCATTTCGTTTTTCTATATTTTCAGCTTGTAACCCTTTGTAGCGATTTGTCAGAACGTTATGAACAGACTCGTCGCGATCAAGTCGGCCAAGAATAGCCAATGATTTTGAAAGAGGCATTGATTTATGAGACTCTCGATATCGAGAAATGAGATACTCCATATTGGCGTAAGCATTTTCACGATTGATGAATGATGTGAAAAAATACTACAATATTCAGTGAGTAAAAACTTCCAGAAAACAAAGAAGAAAAAAAAAAAGACAAGAAAGTAAGGAGAAACATACAGCTTTTGAATTAGTACCAATAATAATTGCATTGGGGATGATTATTGCTGTCTTGGCTCTCTCTATATAGAGAATATCGCCAATAGGAAATTCAAACTAATAACATTTGTAAACACACAGAAAACCAATACAGAGGGACTGTTCATTTGCTTTTTACGATTTACTTACAGTTGTCGTAAATCCGAAAATGTTTGCATGGAAGCAAAAGAAGTTTGGAGTCAGATATATCTTTCCCTGTAATGTATAATAAAATATTAAAAATCATCTTCACAACATAAACAATTCTTACCTGTTGTAAAATATGCTCGCCCTGAAATGCACAATTATGCTCAACGAATAATGGCTCATCACTGGGGACAGTTTTGAACAAGTTCAGAAGCAGTTTTTCCCAAGCATAGTTTCGAAATTCATTGTCAGCTTCATTTGTATTCGACGCTTTCGATCTAGACAGCGAAGGAGGAGCAGATGGAATATCGGCGTTTGACAAAGCCAAGTGATAATCTTCATCAATATCCGACATTGCTGGAGTAGCTGGTGCAGTAATTGGCAAAGCATCGCCATCTTGTTCTGAGCCTTTGAATCGCTCCAAATACCTCGAGTTGCTGTGATCCGGAACTGCAAGCATTGATTGATTCGAAACATCTTTCAGATTCTGGGGATTCAGCCTGAGCAACTCAACCATGAAAGGAGTAAATCGCCAGTTTTAAGAAAGATTACCACAAAGGCATTCGTCAAACGCGAGTCAATGTCCTTGGCATTATCCGTCATACCGCCAAGTGCGGGTGTCAAACGACCCTTCACTGACATCTTTGATTGATTTGAATTTCAGAAGTTTCAGATAAAAATTTATTATGTATTTTTTTCAGGAGAAGAGCTCCTCTCTGCTTCTTCTCCGTCAGCTTCCGTTTGTGGATTATCTGTATTCTCTGCGTTGTTCTCCGCATTTTCTTCTTCCTCCAAGTCATCTTGAACAGATTGAATCATCAACGCAATTGCATTGGCAGATGCCAAAGAATCTTCGACTACTCCCTCACTCAAATTATTGGCACCGTCTTGCGTTTCAATAAGTTTAGATTTAATGCTTTCGAGCTGCATTTTTATCGTACTCAATCGTTCTTGGGGAGTTTTTTGAACGGTAGAGCTAGAAATACTCTCGCCGTCAAGATCAGCGATCGAATTTGGTACAACGTCAATACTAGTGCTTCGTTTCATTGCACCTTCGTTGCTTTTCTTTGAATTGGTCCCAGTTGGATCAACGGTTCGGCTCCGTCCTCTACCAAGGCTCAGTAAACCACTCAACCTTCCATTTGCACGACGTTGTTTACGTTCTTCAGCCTTCTTTCTCCTTTTTTCAATCAGAGCTTGCTCTTCTTCAGCCTCTTTCTTTAGCCTTTCCAGAAGCTGTTGCATTTCGGATTCTTCTTTCTTTTGCAGTTCCATAGCCAATTCAACATCTTTATCCCGAAACTCTGGCAAAATCACCTCTTGTACGCAAAGTGGGCACGTTCGGTGAGCTTTGTGGGGAGGGTTCTTTGATGATGATGGGGCGGATGGAGCATCAGGAACAATCAGCCAGGGATCAATACAATCAACATGGAAAATGTGGTGACAAGCGAGTTCACGAATCACATCGCCGGCTTCGAAATCGCAGAAACAAATTGCACAATTAGTTGAAGCTCCAGTTGGCAAATCGGCTTCGATGATTGCTGGCGTTTGTCCAACAGTGGGCAATTCGGTTGCCGGAGACGATGACGGAGATCCCTCGCTGCTAATCTTCACTGAGTTGTGTTTCTTGGATGCCAGGCTACTCTTCTTGGACAAAATAATATTCGTTGTAGTTGGCTCTTGGGGTGACATACGAGCAGGTGATTTTCCTTTGTCGTTCGTGCCTAATTGGCCGTCAGTAGCAGGTAGATGACTCTCTGCTGAATCCATAGCTGAAGTAACAATTTGAATTTCGGTAACTTGGTTCTCGTGAGTTTCATTTTCAGAAATGGCAATTTTCGCACTGTCGATAGTATCGAGTTCAATGATTCCTTGTTCTTCATCTTTATCGTCAGACTCTTGCTCTTCAGGTGAAATGGGTAAACTTGTCTTGAATATAAACGTTCGCAAAGTGGCCAATTCTGCTTTTGACAAGCCGCCTTTTAAGTGCGCAGCAGGTCCAGTCCCCTCCTCCATTTCGTTTCGGATGTATCTTCTCCGCATCACACAAACGAAGACAGCATACAAAAAGATCGGAGCAATAGTTGTAAGATAAAAAAAAATAATTTGTGAAATGGCAAGCCAATAGAGAGGCGGATCGTACTCCTTGCAAAGTGAGCTACTGAAAACCCAGTACTGACCAATGAAAAACCATAATCTATTGCACTTTGAGTTAATGGGGAAAATAAATACAAAGCTGGGAAGCACTTACATATCAAACAGGGTAAAGAGACTCCATAAAGCCCATATCACAGCAACAAGACGACTCTTTTTGGCTTCGGGATTGAAATTCTCGATGTAATACTGTAAAGGGCGCTGCGGTAGGGAATAG
Organism: Physocladia obscura; assembly: GCA_027596945.1. Classification (NCBI taxonomy): domain Eukaryota; kingdom Fungi; phylum Chytridiomycota; class Chytridiomycetes; order Chytridiales; family Chytriomycetaceae; genus Physocladia; species Physocladia obscura. Next base: position 18,072 of record JADGJH010000359.1, read on the forward strand.
ACGGAGTAGAGCACAATCTGCCCAATCAAATACGACCGCACGCCGTTTTCACAAATGCGTGCACCGTCGTCAAACACCGGCAGCTCAGCGCCTGCTGGTGCAAACGCAAGTAGAAATCCAAGATTGACGCCGATGAACAAAAGATTGCCGGCTCTGCGTCAACAATCAGGGTTTCCTTCCAATGCAATGCATGCCTGCTATACACTCTTTCTTTTTAACTCACACGTCAATCACTAACGACCGCAGCTTTAGTTTCGGGGCTCGAGTGGCCATTCGTGGTGGCAAATTCTTTTTTCAAATGAAATCAAATCAAAGCAACTCTCATGGTTCAACAAAACGATGTCACAGAGCAGCCCGCACCCTGGCAATTTTTTTCAGGATTCTGATCCTGTCAGGATATTAGTCAGGAATTTTGTGGGGAGGCTACTTAGCTGCTGTGAAAGATAGTTCCAAAGACCTAACTTTATCGGAAGGCTAGTTTATCAAACTTTTTGCCTGCTTTGAACATGCGACTTCCGCCGTTTCGGCAAGGTGAAACTCTGCAAAAATGTTTTGAGTAGCCGCTCATTGCTGGCTTGGTCTACTCTATTGCGAAAGCCCCCCTCAACTCTCAGAGAGCCTTCTCTTTCGAAAATTTCGCGAAATCAAAACCGCCTTGGATATCTTATCCATTCCTTAAATTTGTTCATATTGGTGCGAAATCTGTTTGTGTTGTGGCAGTTGGTTGGATTTGGATTCTTACCCAATACAGATCACATGTTTTCAGCTGATGAAATACCATGATCAAGTTGATAAGAAAATTGTTGCTTAAACTACTGGATACTCTGCAACTTTGCCAATTGACTTTGCAGATGCGTGTTACTTGTTCACAATAGCGTTGTCTCTGAAAATTCAATTTCTGGTGTACCATTTAAAGTCTTGAATGAGACTCTAATTTCAGTTGATACTAGGTACCCACTTGTGAATGTTTCTGATGCTCATATCTATGGTGCAATCATGTTCAATGATACGTTGGTGGCTTGCAAGTTTGGTATATTGTATTGCTGTTCCTACAGTTGAGGACTCTGATTCCAAGTTGGAGCAGTAGTTTTATAAAATGAATTTCAACAAAATACAATGATTACAAAAATATTGACAAGAAAAACTTGTACTGTACAATGCCCCTGTACATTGTATGTAAATTTGGTACACTGTAACCATAGTGTTCCATCCACTTCCAATCTCTACACTGCAAAGCCAGACTAAACAAAATTTCAACCATATTTGCTTTGTTTCTCCAAATTTTCACATTTGCTTACATCAGAACAAGCTTTGTTGCCATTTCTTGACCCAAAATTTTCAAATATGCTTACTTGCAGTTTGCAAATGTGGAGTGGCAAGGAACCAATAGTTTCTCACCAAGCCACAGCATCAATTGATTTGATTAAAGTTCAAACTCCAGAAACAAATCTGGCATAATTCTTGACCTGCTTTGCAATAACCTCACCATTAATAAAATTTGGTTTTTTTGTGCACATATACTATAGAAGCAGATGGAGAACCTCCACAAAGTTGTTTTGTCATCAGGAGACATAATTTCCTTTGCATTATTTTTTGGTTCGAGAAAGTATGCAAGCCATATTGAAGGCATATGTCAGCATTCCATGACCAATTTGTAAAGTTTTTTGTGGTCTTTCCTTTTTTTTGATAAGCTTTAAACAGCTTGCATACACTTCAGAAAGACTGCAAGTATGAGATTCAAGAAGTCTAATTCCAGTGTTCTTCATTTTATTGTTTTGTTATGACTATTTCAGAAAAGAAACCAACAGTTTTTATACATTTTCCAGTGTCTTGGTGGCACCTTGGCTTGATTGGTACCTGGCATCTTATCTAAGTAGCAAATGCTCTATTTGTCACTTTTAGTGATACTAGCGGTGTCTTTAATCAAGATCCTGGTAGGTAGCACCAATTTTTCCATTTTTCCATGAAAATTTTCAAAGTTAGAGCACTTAGAAAAACTTGCCTATCAATCCATCACTTGTGAAAAACCAGATACTTGACAGAGATGCAATGGAAGCTTATTTTGGAGGAGTTGAAGTCAGTTTGGACAAATTAACATGGTAGGTTCACATCAGTTCTATTGTGTGATAATCTTGGTGTTCACAGAACAACAGATATTCTCACACAGGAGTTTCCACAATTCTCCTTTTTTTCAGAATTGTTTTGAAAATAATATTATTTTATTCAGATTACAGCTGTTTGCAAAAAGAATAATCCACCCCTTTTTTTTTTTTTTTTTTTGAGTTTGAGTAGTA